>VYZW01045744.1:9174-56493 GCA_013401315.1 Balaeniceps rex
GAGGAGGCTACAAAAGTGTCTGTTATCAGTATAGCTTCTTTCCCTTTTTCTGTACATAAGCTATACTGCTGTTAATTGTACTTACAGTAGGGAACTATATAGCTGCAGCTAAGTAAGTACAATTCATGCCACGCAGGTTAAGTCCTTAGCCTGCGTACAGGATATGAAAGCTTAGGTACAGTGGTATCCTGTGCCGCCTTCTTTACATGTGTTTTGTAGGTGAACTGGAATGCTCTTTTAAAAATAATTGAACACTGAATTAACAGAATGCATGACTGCAAAGACTACAACTAGAAAACCTCCCTTTTCAGGAAGCCTGGTTAAAGAAAAATGTCTGTTGCAGAAGCTGACAGGAAAACAGTAGCCCCCAATTTTTCAACTTTTGAAGACTGTCAGTTGTAGCAAAATGAGAAACTTCAGACACCTGCAGAATCTCACCATTTCTTAAAAATGTCAAATTACATAGAAGTTGTTGTCTTTAAGTTCCAGCATGTTTTCTTGTTGATTTGTGTCGCTTGATCCTAAAAAAAGCACGTCGTTCTAGCTGATGTGAAAGTGCCATGAGATCCTTCATTGGAAGGCACTGAAGAAATGCAAAAATGGCATTTGCAACAAAACATTCAAAATGCCAGGGTTTTTTTTTTAAAGAAGTCTCTCCGTTCATCTATTAGCTATTTTCTGTAGTATTGATCAAGTGGCTGACAGTCTAGAAGTTCTTGTAGAGCATTTTACTACCAAATTAACTGTGAAGTAGAGTAGCATTGACTGAAGTGTTTGGTGCTGTAAGAGTAATTCTTGACAATAGGCATTGACATTTTGTCTTGCAAAGAAAAGCTATGCAGCTCTCTTAACTAAAGAAGGTCATGCTTTTTCTGTGCCCCAACTATACCTGTAAGTTTACTACATAGATTGTACTACTGAAAGTCATCTTTTGATACAGAAACTGCACTAAACTCAGTCTGCTGCAGAGAAATCTTATTTCAGACCTGACCTAGTTACAGGCAGCTCTTCAGAAGACTGATTGTAGAATTCTTCCTTTGCATGGGAAATAAATACTGTGAGATTTGAGATCTTGAACGCAGGTTTTGACCTGGATTTTTTTTCCACTGAAATAAACGTCTTGACTCATCCCCTCATTGAATAAGGTATACAGTTTGAACACAAGCATTGTTTTAGGTTTAATTATGTTCTGATACTGCAGAAAAGCAAAATATTTCACCTTCAAAACTATGCAAAATTTGTGTGTAGTCGCATCTGATGCAAAGACAAGAATTCTTAAATTTCTGTGAACCTGATTTTGGGCCACGGATGAACAGTGTTCCTCTGAGTAGCAGCGGTGTGGTTCAGGTATGTTAAGTGTGGTTTAAATGTAGCATACTGACCAACCTAAGCTGATTGTAACCTTGCTTCAAAAATGTGTCTTTGCTATTTTACTATGAGACAAGTATTTTCATATAAAGACTGCATTTGATCAGTTTGTGTTTCTCTTTGAAGGACTCTGGATTCTCAATCGCTTGTTGCTTGCTTACACGTGTGCTGTCTGTTGCTATATGAAGCCTCTTAAATTTGAGTGATAACCTATGAGTGTAAATGTTTCTTGGGCGTGTAAGGTATACTCCTTATGAAGCATGAGAGCCTACAAGTGATGGCTTCAACCTATGCACCATTAAAGTTGTTCTTGCTTTTGAACTAGGAGCTGGTTTAATTACCGGGTGCCACAATAGTTAACTATCATGAAAAGCTTACTGCTTGACTTTCTCCTGTTATGTACATCTGTATATAGACACTGAAGCCTCTGACCAGTCTGAAAGTTTAAGTGAGAACTGTTTTAATCAGTGTGCATCACTGGATAAGCGCTAATTTAATTCATGATTGTTTACAAATTGGGAAAGAATAAACAAAAGGGAATATCCTGTTTGGGTTGGGGCTCTGAAGAGCCTGAGCATTATTTTTGTAAAGGGAAAAACAGCATTCTTTGTGCCATTTCACGTGCCTCTAATTTTTTTATATTGTATTGACATCCTGGGAACGAGTGGGCTGACTTTGTTTTCTAGTCAAGTTTTCAAGCATTTTCCTCAATATCTGCATCTGAAAGTGAGACCTGCCTAAAAGACTGCCTTTTGGGACCAGTGAAAGCATTCTTGTGTAGTTGTCACTTTCTGTTTATTTGTGTTAAATGAAAGTGTGTTTTGGGACAAGGATACAATTATTGCAGTGGGAAAGGTGGCCTTGTATTTGAGACAGTCTTCACTGTGTAAACTTTAAAACACAATATGTAATTTAAAGACCATGATCTTCAGGCAATAATATTAAGTGTAAGCTTTTAAAGTTTATTTTGGGGATCATAGCTTGTTTTATTTTTTGTGCTATAAGATTAACAGTATTAAATGAATTATATTCTTAGAATATATGGAGTGTCTTTTTTTAAGATTAGTGCCTTTTTAATTTCTTACTCCACTTATTATAGAACTGGTCCCAACATCAAGCCACTGGTTTTTTTTGGGTTTTGGTTTGGTTTTTCCCCCCCCGCCCCCCAGGGCCCTGTTTGTACAGTCTAAATAAAACTTGCCTCAACTTAACAGTATTATTTGTTGTGTTTAGTCTGAAAACCTTGACAATATTAGCAGAGCATTTAAGTCCTTGCTCTGTCATTATGATGCCCTGTTTTGCGGGTGAATGAGTGTGCCAACCCAAGTTTTCCAGAATCAAGGGAAGAATTAAGCAGGAGAAAATGCTGTTGCCAGGCTGAATGATACTGTCCTATTCCATCTTCCTGCTTCTTCTCAGACTATACTGCTGCGCTCTGGAGATTCACCTGAAAAAGATGCATCTCTGGTTATACAGATTACCACTGTCTCCTCCACCCTCGCACCTGGCACTTCAGTGCTCTTCCTGTCACTGCATTTAACGCTGCTCTCTTGCCGAGGCTTTTAAAGGTCTCTGTAGAAACCATGCCCTTCTTTTACTGTGGTACCCTTGACTGTGCTTGTAAGAACAGCTGGTTTATGCATACGGTTTGAATTTAGCTTGGTACTGTTTGAGTAAGTAAGGCATAACCTGTGACAGGTACTGGAGAGTGGAATGGCTGGCATTCTCGTCACTGTTAACGGTGTCAGCATAATACGTCATAAAGATCTGCTTTTGCAAGTCAAAAAACAGGAGGTTGTCTTTTGCCTTTTTACAGTCAATGCAGATCAAGAACAGCACTAACCAGAACTTAAGGGTTTTTTAAATATTTGGGATCATTCAGTTAAATCATTAAGAGTGTGTTGAAAGTTGAGATGATCTTATGTAGGAGAAAAACTTAAGCGGAATGTCAGACTCGACTGCTGCAAAGGAGAAGTCTAAAAAGCTTGCGTTGTTTCCCTGGACTCTTTGTTGGTATGTTCACAGCCTAGTGTTTGTCTTCTCTGGAGTACCGATTTCCATGCAATGTTAATAAACATTCATAGCCAACTCTGCATAGTGTCTTATCATCAAATATTCACATTTGGCAAGTTACATTTCAGAGGAAAAACCACTAGTATTTCAAATACGCAAGCAAGAACAGGTAAGGTGCGTGCAGTAGGCCCGATAACCCTGTTTCAAACTATTCTGTAAGCCCTTAGCTTTCGAGCAGAAGCTGGAAGTGCTAGCTGGTTACTGCAGCTACTTCTCGTGACATCTTCAGTAGCTCTTGCTTCACTATTTATGTAGCAAAACCAAGCGTCCCCTGCTATCCCAGCAGTCTGCTTCCTACAAACGGAATTACAGCCGTGGTGCAGCCGCAGCAGCACTGTTCCTGTCTGTGGTGAGATGCGTACAATGTGAATGAACGTAGGTGCTGGACGGCCTTTCTAATGCAAAGGCAGGCCACGAACAGCGACTGCATGAGACAGTGGCCTGGGCTTGGTTTTCTGGTAACATCCAGGCTTCTCTGATGCTAAACTGCAGCATCTAGACATGCTTTTATTAAGCAGTGGGAGACAAAGTGCCGTCATAGCCAGGGGCTTGGGGAAGTTTGAAGTGCCTGTGTTCTGTACAGGACAAACTTAATTTGTGCCTCAAAATGCATCAGGTGTCACCAAGTATAAATCTGCACGACTTTGTATTGATGTGAGGCCACAGCAATCTACATTCCCTTATTTCATTATGCATTTAGAAATAACTCCTTTCTGCCACTTGAGCTAGGAGCGGGTTGCTGGGTTGCTTTACTGAGGCACATATCAATTATCAGAAGGGGTGAATTCCATGGGCTGCAAGGGACTGTGACTTGTCTCTCTGTTTTAAAATGCAGGCTGCTTCCTGCCTGCCCTTACATGAATCCTCCACCACCTCTAACTGAACGTGGCCTCCCTCTGTCCAGCTTCCTACCCCCAATGCTGGCCTCCCGGGTCATTTTCCAGCTGGGGAGCACTGCTCTTAACACTCAACTTCTCCACAGGCTGGCACGGCTCTCCCCTTGCTGCAGTCAGGACTTGGGTTTTGTACCAGGAGTACCCAGCACAGCAGCTACCTAAAGCTCCAGCAACAGCCAAGTTTACTCAGCAAAAAGTTAAAGGTAACGAGAAACAAAGCAGTAACTCAAGCTGTATTTATTTCTGGCTTACCTGCATACAGGCTTTCACTAATTTAAGTTTGAACTAGTTTAGTTAGGTCAGTCCAACAACAGGCAGCGTAAGCCTTAATTTTTAGATGCGAGCTAGCTGGGATGAGCTGGGCTTACCAGTTTGTCACTCTCCTTTAATGAAAAGGTTTTATTTCTAAACCAGTACAATAGTAAACAACCCTTTAGATTCAACCAGATGTATGCTTGCTTGAGTGTACACCAGTAGGAACTGTGCCTAAATACACTCAAACAAAATGCTGCCACAGCAAATTAACACATTTCCTTGCAATTTTTCCCATGATTTACAATAGTGTGGATTACGCATGTAGGAAAGCTCTTCAGGTTTGTATTCACCAGCAGAGATGGCTCACCTTGGAGCAGCTGTAGCGGTGTCTGTCCCTTACGCCATCCCCTCTGCCTTTTTTTAGAGAGCAGATCAGCTGCTCTTGTAGCAGCTGTTGAACCATAAAGTCACAGCTCAGTGTGGTAAGGTAAAGCAGTTCCAATTTCAGGTTACCTTAATAACCCGAGCTGCAAACTGTGGCAGTCACTGTGCAAACAGCTGAGCCCTCCTGCGAGTCCAAGAGGGACAGGTGGGTGGCAGGGAAAGAAACCATCACAGCTGTCCCAAAGCGAGCCTCCTGCTCCGAAAGCTGGGCCCTAGGAGCTTGCCTACAGCCAAAGTTGCGCCAGTTATTGTAACTCGTTAACACAGACTGTTGCGTGCCCACCTTGAGTCAGGTGATCAGCGCACTGCTCCAGCTGGACCACCCTCCATGGGAGCAGCTGAGGAACCCAGCACCCACCCCTGTGACTTGGACCCATTTCCACGTCACGGGGGCTCCTGCTCCACACCAGCACAACCTTTGGGAGCTACCAGCTGAGCTGCTGCCCCTGTTCAGTGGTGTGATGGCTGCTCACCGGGGGAACCCAGCAGCCCCTCGTGTGCCAGACACAGCCTCACTGCTTCTGAGGCAGGCAGGGGGAGCGAGGGACGATGGGGAATTAACACAGCGCTCTCCTCAGATAACCTTCCCCGCACCTGCTCGCTTCATTCCAGGCACTTTGTAACTAGAACCCTCCCCGCACGAGTTATTAGTCTAACCCGCCGCTGGCGCACCAGACAATCGGGATCAGAGCTAAATCTGGGGTATCCGCAGGGAACCGGCTCCTGCTTTGTGCGTCCTGGCTGGTCCAACAAGGGCAGCTGAAAGTCAGTGCTGAAAAATCCTCCACCTGTAATCTTGCATTTGGTCTAGAAATTAAGCACTAAAGCACAAGAGAAAGCATGGATCCCGGGAACTGTTAACGCCCCTGCACTGTACTGTGTTTCCCAGTCTGCGCTATCTAATGAATCCTCTCCAGACCCTGGGGCAGTGAGAGCTCTCACTTGCTCTCACTTGCATGTCAGAGGGCGGCGGGGGCAGAAAGGCCGTGCTGGTCGTACTGCTTTGCCTTCCCCCAGTCTGCCGTTGTGGACTGCCCCAGCAGCCGAGATTTGGCTGGCTGAGGGGGAGCGGTGAGCCACAGGAGAGGATGCTATTTTGAAGAGACAGAAGGGACCGACATAAGTGAACAACAGGAGCTGGTTTGGAACTCTTGGCACTCGACTCCTGTTCAGCCCATCACCGCTCGGCAGCCAAGCCGGGCAATGAGACCCCCAGGGATGCTCCTGACAGAAGAAGTGACAAACCCAGCCAGGTCTTAGAGCACACCATCACTATCCTTAACTTGTTATTAAAAACATAAAAATCAAACTTGCCCATTTTTCATTACTATGAAGTACCCCAGGTAATTTACAGACTTATGGGCCCCATGTGTTTCTAGACTCTAATCCATGGAGGGTTTTAATGTATTTTATGTTACTTTACTAATTTGATCTGGATTACGAGGTAGTTCAGGGGACTCTCACTGGGACTTCTACATGCTGAATCCGTTTCTGTAATCTTGGACTGCCTCCTTTTTGCCCTCATCTTGTGACCAGTGATATCATTAATCCACTGACCTTGAAGAGAAACAGCTTTTCTCTTTCCAGGTATCGCAGCTGGTGATCTGGCTCTGAGTCTGCAGCGACGGCAGATATACACACAGCACTGGGCTGGCTTCCTCCTGAGCATCCAGCCTAACTCACTGCATGGCACAAAGGAAACATAATTCATCAGACTTGGTCTTTTTAATGTAAGAAAGACCGAATGCCTCCCGCTGTCCTTGACTACCTGGAATAGCTGTGGCTACTCAGCACTTCAGAAAACTAGATCTAAAATTAACAAAGATAATTTCCCTGCAAGAAATAGCACCTGGGTCTGGACATGGGACGTGTCAGAGGGAGTCTGAAACAGAAAGGCTAAAATTGGCTCCACTCTGGGATTCTGCCGAATGGGCTAACACAGGTCTGACCAACACGTGCAGGGTTATCGGCACTACTGGAAACCTGTGGCTGAGATCATCCCAAACTGCAGAACGTACCCCAGTAGCAACATAAAGGTTACTTCCAGTACTCAGTAGGAGCTCCTGCCTGTATGGGGCTGAGTGACCCACCTTCACTGTCACTAGTGACCATCTGATTGAGGCAGAGGTAGGCGATGGGATGGAAACAGCTCTCCAACCAGTGGGACGAGGTGCTGGTAACTAGCAAGGGTCTGTGCTGTACAGCAATGGTAGCCCACAGACCTCCACAGCAGTGTTTGCGGTATCAACGCTGGCCTAAATTTGAATAGACAAAAATAAAGCCACGTTGGAGAGCAGCCTAGGAACAGAAAGCGTGCACAGTCCTTGATGGGGCAGTAAAGATGTAGGACTTTCATCCGTCAAGCGTGCAGGGCTCATGCCTCCCTCGCTGCAGTGCCCTGGTTTCAGCTGCATGTTGCAGTCCCTCAGCCCAGCAGCAGCAGGCCATTGAAACAGCTACGGAAAACAGAGGGGAGTGGAGGGAGGAGATGATGTACCTGCAGAAGGACAGGCTGATTTAACACCCCTCCCTGCTGCCAAATGCTCCGTGGGCTCTGTAGTCATCACCCAAAATAGTCTGTGCCTCCTCCAAGAGACAGTCCCTGCTGGAAACATGTTAGGGCATTGCTGGGGCAGTGATTTACAGCACAGGGAGCCACCTCAGGAGCTGCTGACACCACACCCCAGGGTACCTGGCTCCTTTCCCTTTCCCCCACCACTCAAGCTGCCTGTTGATGCTTGCTATAGCCTGGGAACCTGACAGAGGGCTCGACCCAGCGAGGAATGTAGGCAGGGTTTGGGCAGAAAGGAGGAAAGGTCCCATATTAACCTTGGGGTGCAAGTCGGAAAGCCACCACACATGGCTGTCATCTAATGCCCAAGACACCTTGACACAAGGGGTCCCTCCCAGTCCAGCCCCAGCCCGAGCCTGGCAGAGGCTGAGCAGCTCCGAGGCAGCCCCTGCGGCAGCCTGGTCTCTCCAGGACTGGCCGCACTGCCCTGGGAGCCCGCTTGGGCTTCCTAGTGCAAAGACTCATCCTCCCCGTGGAGAGCAGCTCGTCCTGGGCAACTGCCTCCTCCTTCGCTTGTTTTGCTGCCAGGGTTCCTCCCAAAACGTGAGCTGCTTCAGCCCCAACTTGCCCTAGACTCAGCCTCCAGCAGCGCCTGAACAAGACCGGTCACGCGAAACCCCTGCTCCAGACACGCCGTGACAGCACGGGAGCTTCGCCCCTTGTGCGCTTTAATCACGAAGCAGCAACGCAGCCAGTTTCTTGGTTTCCCCATATTCTCCATCACCTTGGGATACCCTCGGTGGGGCTTCCAGGCCTCAAAACCTTTGCAGCAAACCCACTGCAGGCTGCCACAGCTCTGCCCCAGCTGTCCCCTCGCAGGTCACACTCAGTCACTGGGTGGCACTGTGCCCCTGCCTGTGCAGCCGCCCAGCTCCGTCCTTCTCCTCCGCTCGGGTGTCCGGGAGGAACCCCCAGCTGGGGCAAGGGGCCAAGGCTCTCCTCGCCAAAGTGCACCCATGAGTGGCAGCCAGCCCTGCTCGGCCGCAGCCACGGTGGAAGCAGATGGGGAACCCCCGGGAGCCTGCAGGGAGGTGACCCCCAGCTCCCAAACATGGGCTCCCGCTGCCTTCCCACCAGGCTTTCTTTCCCCACTACAGTTACATTTTCATTACCATGGTAAAAGGAGATCAACTCCATCTTTACAATATCCCCCTCCATAAAACTAATAGGCCAGGCAATTGGTACGGCCCTGTGAAGTACTTTATAGTCTGAACTCAAGGAGTCAGCGCCACAGCTCACAGGCCGTCCCAACCCCAAATCCCAGGAATCGCAGCGTTATTTCTCTTCGCCATCCCCCCTTTTGGGCTGGGAGCAGCGTGAGGATGAGCATGGCACCCTGCCGCCTGCCCACCTTCACTTGGGCCTGTCTCCTGCCACCCGGAGCCCCACTCGACTCCAGGGGCACAAGGCTGCTAGGAGCATCTGTAGGGATCAGGGTTTCTTCTTTCCAGGGCACCATGACACAGCTCTGCTCTGATTCCAGGAGCTTTTACACCATCAGGGTGAGCCAAGGGCCAAGACGCTGGACCCAGCTCTGGGCCAGAGCAGAGGCCAGGGAGGTTTCTTTGTAAACACTTTGCCGTTTGCTTCATTTGCAACTGAAAGCCAGAGGCCAGGCTCACCCTGGGAGGAGCAGACAGCCCTTCTTGACATGATGATGGCAAACCCACTCAGCTCTGTAAAAGTCCCTTCCCTCCACATTGACAGCCCCGTGTTTGTCTGGGAAGCTGGAGGTGACACATTTGGTGTAACCTGGAGTCTCGTTTCAGAAAGTACCTGGCAGGGTTTGAGGGACTGGTTTTGCTTCGCACATTGCTGGGACCTGGCAGATCTCAGTGGTGCACTCCAAATGTACGTCAGCCTGAAACTGGTCCTGGCTCCAGCAGTGGCTGGGTGTACGACCCTGGGGAAAGCAATAACCAAACGGAGCAGCGGCTGCCTACCTTCCTTCTTCCTGATGCGTAAAAGCAGCCTGAGAAAAGTTTCCTTTAATCGCTCCCCCTACGTTAGACCTTCCAGGGAAAATTAGCACACATGCAACATCAGTGGCACCGAGGGAATGGACCCTGAACGACTCGGAAGGGGGTTAATTAGTTTGTTGAAACGTCTCTCTCTTTAGTTGCCACCTATAGCTCCAAGAACTGACAAACAGTTGGGAAAAAGGATCTCTTTGCTGAAAATCAATGCTCGTTAGAGTTAAGAGCTAAAGGTCCTCCATGGAGTATACAGTTGGGAAATAAAGTGGAGGAGACTGTTCCTCTGCCATTAGGGTAGAAGACAAATGGGAGATCGGAAAGCAAAAGGTTTCCAGGTCTCCATAAAAGTCAGAAAGGAGACAAAGAGCCCATTTCTCCCCTCTGTGGTTTACTGTCTTTAATCTCTCTTTGCCTCAGTGTCCCCACCTACCCCGCAGGACAGAGTCACGTTTAAACGTGCTGAAAAGCTTAACTAGCGTTTGCTAAAATGACTCAAGATCCCCCGATACCGACTGCTAGAGATGTGCAAAGTGTTACTGCTCGTCCCTTAGGAGGACGATCTGCTCCTCAGCGCTGGAGCTGCCGGCAGACAGGCTCTCTGCTCCCAGACACGCCGAGCAGGTAACACGAGCGTGCTAGGCAGAGGGAGCAACATCAGAAATCCCCACAGCCCCTTACAAACAGTTTTCTCCTTTGATTAACTTAATATTAGACTGCATTCACTCCAGAGAATTTTATAAAACAAATCCCAGTCCCGCCGTAGCTGCCCCGAGCACTGCAGCGCTGGTAACCTGCAGCAGAGCTGGCCGATGCCCACGGCGAGACGCGGCCCTGCCAGCACGACTGCTATGTCCACCACCATCTTAGCGTTGTTACAGGATGGGAGGGTTAAAACACAGCGCTGCAGCTGAGTGACCACCATGGGCAGCACTTTGGGACTAAAATTTCTTCAAGTACCTGGTTTTAAAGTTGGGACTGACTTCATTCGGACTCCACATCAGAGCTCCGTGTGCCCCGTGGGGGACAGAAGGGAGCACAGCTCCAGCTCCATAACCAAAAGTCTCTTCCTTTCATCCAAGGACAAGTCTTCTTTGCTAGACGCACGATGAGCTGCCCTCCCTACCTTCTATACTGTCTGCTGACGTTTGTATTTCAAACTAATTGCCACTACATCATCTGATCCTGCCCAGCTGTCTAAAAAAAAAAACAACACCCTGCATACCGCTGGGACCTCTTTGTCGGAGGCTGTGAACTCATCTCCATCCAGAACCAGGATGGACTGAACAAACTGAAGCAGTATTTTACTGCTGAAGCATAAAACATGGGAATAAACAAGCACCAAAGTGCTACTGATCATTAAAACCAGATGGGAGCCCATTTACTGCCTCCAACAGCGAGGTGCCACTGCTGCTCCGCTGAGGCCCCACTGAAATTGGAAACCCATTGCACCATCTGGGAGGTGCTGGACGGCAGCGGCTACATGCAGCTCCTGCAATTCAGGCCTGGATTTATCTGTGCTGTCCTCTCACCACCACCCCGGGGATAACCAAGGAGTGACAGAGCTTTTAGTCCTGGCTCCAGAAATACAGTCACTCCTGTAAGGTTGTGCCTACATGAAAATGCTCCAGTGGGGACAAGCAGCCTGTCCAGGGCCGGTCCCACTGTCCAGGGGAGGTGGGATGGGGAGAATCACGGGCCAAATTGCCCACAGAGCAGGGACTCGGTTGCATTTCAACAGTATTTGTTCAAATGTACGTCAGAGAACCATCACACGTTCTGGTCACCCCTATGCAGCTCAGCTCCTGGACGGTGGTTATCCAAAGCAGCCCAGGTCTGACCCCATTTCCGTACCAACCAGTGCTGTCTGCCATGAGAAGCTAAGTACCACAGTGGGAAGAAGCCAGAGGCTATTTCCTCTCCTTCCTAATCAACGCACCCACCGCAGATAAACGTGCAGTGAGAGCATTCCCAAAGTCTGGAGTACTGGAAACCGGCCTTCAGAAATAGCTCCACCCTGAGCACCCCGAGCTGCAAGCTGAGCTCAACCCCCCGCCTAGACTGAAGCTCTGCACCTTTGTCTTCAAGTCCCATCTTCCCGTGGCAGGGAGCCCTCTCAGCAGCCCAAAACTGGAGCACGGCATGGGGCCAGGGGTGGGTTCCCCTGGCTGCCCCTGCAAGCTGGAGAGGAGATGCAAACGGAGCAGGAGACTGCTGGAGAAGCAGAGCCAGACAGATGCTTTTACACTTCAAAGGAAGCAGGGCCCTGTGAGGCTTTCAGGAATACGCACAGATCGATAGACTCCTTTTAAACACCAAGCACATTTGCTCAAGTGTGAGGCAATTAGTCCCTGAGGATGGAGGCAGGACAGGGCCATTAACAGACATACGGGCAGGATGAAGCAAGGGATGAGAAACATGCGGCACGGCTCCATGCGACACTGCCAGCCCAGCCTGATGAGTTGGAAACCTTGCTGTCCTGGCCTAGTGTTCTCATCCGTGATTTTCAAAATGCCCTTGTGTCCCCAGGGGCTCTACAGGGGGCACGTTGGTATCATTTAGCCTATGTCAGTGCAATGCTCAGCATATCCCTTTGGTGAACAGGGAGGTTTTCATCATATCCCTTCCACTGCTCAATTGCTCACTGCTTTTATCCCTGGAGGATGATGATCAGGGATGCCCCGAAGGACGCGGGAGGGCTGACTTACACTTACTGGATCTGCAGCAATTCTCATTTCCCCTCACCTGAACGCTGCTGGGTGGTGCCCGAGCTGCTCTGGACAGCTCTGTCTCCACTGAGCCCCTTCTAGATGGTAAAACAGAGCCAAAGCCAGACTGTGGGCGAGCAGAGGGCTGGCTGCTCAGCATGAACAGAGCCAGCATGGGGACAGACCCCGCCGTGCGACAGGAATCAGGGCTGACTCATCCCCTTCCACTCTGCACCAGCATTTCCACACAGATCTACCCTTAACCCACTGACTCCCAGGTGCCGGTGCTTTGCAACCCCACAGATGGGAGCTGGAGGAGTGACGGTGCCAGCACGCAGGAGGTCTCTCCTGTGAACAGCTGCTGTGTTTTACATGTACAGTCTTATTTTTCCATGAGAGGCAGAGATACCAAAACTGAGCAATGTTTTATGCCTGGCTGCGTGACTGACGGTGTGCCTGTCCCATATCGCCGGCTACCCACTCCCGTTCTCCTTTACGGAGGCAGAAAATTTTCCCTCTTCAGTAAAAATAGGAGAGGAGAAATAAGAATCTCAGCATGTCCCCAAAGAACTGTACGAGATGGAAATTAAATCCATCCATTACACTCACCAAGCAGGGCGCTGTCTGGGCAGGAACACTGTAGTTGTACACCTGCACATTGAAAGAAAAAAATGAAGCATTACAGAAGTGTCAGAGGCAATCCAGCACCCTACAGCAAAGTACTTCATGCCATAAAACAAATTCGCATGACTTGGAAAAACAAAAAAGGAACAACGCTAAATCAAGCTGAGCAGCAACACTGTTCATCACGGCTGCAGCACCTCTCCTCACCTCTGCATTGAAGGATTGCTTCACCCTTGGTTAAAATTTTGTCTGATGCTGCTGCTCGGGCCCAGGTCTTGAGAACGCCTCAGCATTTGTTCTGGGCAGCGCACAGCGCGTGCTGCAGCAAGCATGGGCTGCGGAGGAGAAATGCTTTCCCGACTTGCTTCACTTTGTCCTATGAGCCTGCAAGCAGCTGCGTCACCTCTCCCTGGGTTTCTCCTGCTCAAATTTGCTGTAACGTCTAGAAGCCGCATGTAAACCTTACTGTGTCTCTGCAAAGCATGACAGTGAAACCAGCTTACCTGGAGTTGCCAGGAGCCAGGCCAGGAGCATGCCTGCTTCTCGCAGCCGGGGGAACTGAGAGTCGAGCCCTAGAGAAACAGGCAGAAACAGACACCCCACACAGCCACAAAAGAACAGCAGCAAAGTTGTGCCTCCGAGCACCGCAGGAGCCCAGCCAGCCTCTGGGTGGGCTTTGGGGCAGGCATCACGCAGAGCAGAGGGGGAAAGCACGACAGACCACCGCCTCCCCGCACTTTGGGGAAAACCCTTTGTCCTCCCTTCTTAGCTGGCCCTGGACAGTTTACCCCCTCTCTCTTTGCTCTTGGCCATTTACAAAGTAAATTCAGTCTGAGGGCAGGGAAGCAGGTAAGTGAAGACACCTGCACCCCACACATTTGGCCACTGATGAGCAGGGAGAGGGGGGCTGGCAGCTGCCTGCAGCTCCCGGGCAGGAGGTATTTGGCTTTGTGCCGGTCCAGCCCCGCACGGCGGGTGACGGCTGCTGTTTGTTGTTGTCAGCCAAATGCTGCATCTCCCCTGCTAAGAGGCTCCGTATGGGATCCCAACCTGGGGCTCGCGAATTAAGAGGCTTTTAAGCTCTGCAATAAAAAACCATTTGACTTGAAGAATGTTATTATTCCTGGAAGGGGGTTTGCGCTGCTTGCTTGGATTTGCTTAAGGTGACACAGTACATACACCGCCCAAGGAAATGCACTGCAGGAGTCTCCTGGGAGGCTCAGCAAGGACCAAACGACAGACACCCCCACGCTGGGCAGTCAGGTCAACCCAGAAGGAAGCAACGAGTCTGGCTTGACCTGGCTGTCAGGCTGCAAGGCGATTCAAGTGCCCCAGCCCACCTGGGCACAGAAACGCTGCTGAGCCCCTGCGGGGACAGGCAGACCCTGCCCCACACCGTGCACGTGAGGACTCGCTGCCGACGCCAGGCACCGCCGAAGGTGCTGGTGAGCAGCGCTCCCTCCGGGCTCGGCCAGGCCAAGGAGACCGATCTGATGGCACCAGACAGCAAATTTGGTTTTCACCAGCTGAGCAAATCTCTCTCCCTCCAGCTCCTGGAAATCAGATAAGCTCCTACTGAAACCAGCTGGTAGCTTCTTCTGCAGAGCCAGAAGGTGACTGAGTGGGAACAAGTGCAGAGGCCACATCCTGGACCAGGCAAGAAGGGACCCTGCACCCCTAGGAGGACTGGCCATATCTTCTGCAAGGTGTGGGCACTTTGCTGTGCTGCAGGGAAGCACCATCACAGGTGCCTCTCCCGAGCCTGCAGCTGCTCACCGGGACGCGGCTGCCTGTGGAAGAACTGCAGCGTTGGCAAGAAAGCATTCTTCTGCCATTCCCATCTGCATTGAAGCAGTGTCAGACAAGGCTTAAGGCTGCAAAAACCAGTAGGAGAAACCAAAATAAATTAGGATCTTTATTTCCCGTAGGAAATTTACCTAGATCCCATTTATAGTCCATTTGCCCTCATCCTTATGTAACTCCTCTGCAGGAGAGAAGCAGAAAACGCAGAGAAAATAAACAATTTGCTGCAAAGAATTAGTGCAGATAATCTGGGGCTCGCTGAATACACTGCGCAGAACAATGAACACCGAGATCAACAGCATGTGTCATGCATGTACAAACTGGCCCCAGGTAACATGACTGAAGTGGAGCCACTGGTGTGCTTGAAAGAGATGCACAAAAACCACACTTCAGAGTTTATTTTATTGCTCGTAATGGCCTGCCTTCCGCATGTCTCATTTCCTTTTATTGAAGCTGTCAGAGAGGCATTACATTATCTCACATGCGTGCAAAAACAGCATTTCAGTCGAGCTCATACAGAGTTTTAAATGCCACAGCTGAAGAAAACAAGACAGTGGGAACTGCAAAGGGAGGAGGCGGCAGCAGAGTCCAGAGCACACACCTACGGGCAAAATTTCCAAAGACTTCACAAACCAGCCAAGCCGCAGCCTCTAACCAGAGACAGGCGAGCGAGGAAAGTAAAGGTACTTTTCTAATATGCCGGATGATTCACTGAAGAAGGGCAAGGAGTCCTGTTGCAACAGAAGGCTGATGAGTAATTAATGGTTTGTCCTAGGCACAAGGCTGAGTCTTTTACCCCGGTGCAGAGCCGCCTGCCAAACCAGCTCTACCAACGGGCCCATGGGGCAGCAGCACTTGCAAAGCTATTCTGAAGGTTTGGAAAAAAAAGAACATAACACCCATACTTGCACAGGGGTTTCCCTGTGCCGCCCAGTTCTCCTCAGTTCCTCATACTCACCGCAGCATGGTTTTCATCCTCATTAGCACCCTGTGACAGAGGGAAATACAACCCAACTTCAAAGATAAAGAAACAGATCTAACCAAGTAGCCTGTGAGGGGGTGCATTGCTTTCTCTTTTCTTGTTAGCGTGGCCCTGGCAGCAATCACGGCGGGGTACCAGGAGGACTGCCTCCGCTGCACAGACCTTGCAGAAAGTACCACCCCAGGGTACCCGCACACGGGGCTCAAGGCACCGAACTCTCCAGCCAGCCTTCTCAACTGATTTTCAAGATGTGGAAAACAGTGGTGGCAAAATCAACTACTGATGGTCAGAGACAGAATATTTTTCTCATCCACAGAGGACAGTTGACCTGCCTTCACGCAGACGGCATTTGGACAGCAGGAAATCACAACATTCTGGGGTTAAAAACAATCTCCTCCACACTTTTTCCCCCCAACCAGATTTCTTTTTAGTGAGTCACTCGCATCCACAGGCACGTCATGCACAGCAGGTATAAATTGCTACTGGCCAGGGTGCTATCAGAGGAGAGACTAATAGGATATTATGTACATACACTGTGGTGGGGTCTGACCTTTACTTAAACGCTGCACATCTCACACCCATCCTGTGAAGCCGAGAGGAAGTACTTGGCTGCTCTGTACGTATCATAATTGTGGTACAAAAGCAGTCAGCAATATACCATTTAAATAAGGAAGTAGTCGTTGTAGTTGAGTTTCACAAATTTGTAGGGCACAAAGTCATTTTAACAACAATAAACACGGCTCAACACCTCTATGCTATGCACATGCACAGTGCTGACCTGGTACCCAAACAGACCAGCGCACAGCCTTTCCCAGTGTACCTGCACAGCGGTCCTGATGCACCGGTGGTCACAAACCCGCCCAGGTCTGCTCATAGACAACATCTTGCTACACACGCACGCACACACAGAGAAAACCATCTGGCATACACGCTAAATGACACACCTCACTGCCTACTGATGGCTACAGGCCACACAGCCGTTAAAGTGTTACAAGAAAACATTCCCTAAATAACACCTAGGAACACGCCTATACTCCCTGAGAAGCAAACAGCCTATCTCAAACAAGACCCCATTGCCAGGGCCATTCTGCCACTTGGGCAACCAGGGACGCTTCCCCCTTCTAACACGAAGATAAGAAGAAATCCTCTTTGCAAGGCAGCACGCAGGCTGCTCTCTGGCAGAACAGCTCCTCCCCACGATGCGACCGCAGAGGTAATGGAGGTGAAACTGCTCTGATAACTAAACACAGAAGCAGATCCCTACAGACTCCCGAACGGTGGCACGATGACTTCGCCGACCAGCCTGGGAGGTGCTGAGCTCACCAGCATTGCAGCACGCAGCCCAGGGCCTACAGGGCACTAATTAAAGCATATGGCCGATGCGCAATGCCAGGCTGGTGAGAACTGTCTATTGACAAAGCTTGCTCAGAGCGTAGCACAGTAACCGCAACTATAAATTATATTCTCCAGGGGTGGCAGGCGGTGAAAGAAGGAAGAAGTCCACAGTGAAAGATTTCCTTTCCCTGGAAAGGAAGAGGTTGGAGTGACGCAGCCAGCACTGCTGTTCGTGGCCCTATTTCTGACAACCGCAGGCCTCTGGAAACCCCCAGAGCAGCCCCTCACATTCTGCGAACAACCTTCCTCCACCACCAGCAGAAAGAAGAGTGTTTCACTAACCTTGAATCTAGGGGTGACAGAAGAGGGGGGACATGCAGACACAACACACAGCCTTGCTGGCGCTTCTCCTGCATGGGACAAACTCTTCCCTGCCTGCGTGACCCACCGCTGCGCTCCAGACACACAGGCCTTGCTGCGTATTTTACTCTCGTATGCTGCCGGAAGAAAGGCAAGACTCTAGCTTTAGTTTGACTATACTAAGTGAGGAAACTGCTCAAGGGGGGCACCGGGATTGCTTGTTTTGCTCGTCTTTGCAATAATTCTCAACAGCTTCTTGGCCACCTGGATGGCTTACTGCAACTCCTCAGCCCCTATCTCCTTGCACTCAAGTCCTGGGAGGAAAGGATTTTGGAAACTGCCAAACGCAAGATGCAAACAGCCTGGGACTGAGAGTTCAGCAGCTCTTCAAATACTGCTCTTGCAGCTCCTGTGGTTTCCTACTCCTGCTGGGAAAAAACCCCACTGCAGAACACATTGATTCAGCCAGACTCACGCTGACATGGCTGGGACAGCCACCAGTTTAGCCATGGCTTGTGAAACACAGTGAGGGGGGTTGTGCAAGGAGACAAGGAAGTGAAGGTGTCCCATGCTACCACTTGCAGCAATGCCTCTTTGCCTAGTGTAGACAAGGCTTCAAGATCAACACTCCAGAGCAAATATTATCTCATTTACAATTTTCTTTCAGTCTTTTCATTGGGAAGGGTCTTCCCCGTTCACCAGCAGGCATATGGGAACAGAGGGTACTGGCTCCACTCTGCCATGGTCCCGTGGGCATGTCCTGGAGCCCCCTGTGTATTGTACTCTGTGGAGAAGGCCGAGTAGCTCATTGCCCTGTACTGGCTGTGGGAAGGCACCACCCACTGGCCAAGGCCTTGCTCGGTGCCATATGGACTGTACATGGGCGCTCGGGCCCCGGGTTTCCCAACAGAGTCTAGAGCCATGTTCACCACTCCTGTGTAGTCCTGGGGAGGAGGCAGAGGCGGGGGGAGTGGAGGCAGGTTGGCAAAACCCTCTGGGAGCTGTTTGGAGTCATGCTCGGGCACTGTGGCGAGATCCAAGGGGTGGCACCTTGCCCGGAAATCGTTCAAGGTTGCAGCATCGCGGGTGGGAAGCTGCTGGCTGTCCCCGGTTTCGTGGAACCTGAACCCCGAGGGCAGAGAGAAGAGCAAGTCAAACCTACCGCAGCGGAAAACCACTGAAAACCCACACAGATCCCCTGGGGAAAGGCAGGGCAAGCTCTTAGCATGTGCCCTCTTCCCCCTGCCTACTGCTTCATCTTAGTGTGGATTTTAGTCCAAGCTTCGCTGTCACTCATACAGAAAAACTAAATGCCAGAGAAGGTAAGCCCAGACTACTCTAGTTCTGGCTCCATTCTAGTCTGGGATCACTAAAACTCCTTCCTGAATTTGCAATGATAAGAAGAAGGAGCGGGGGGGGGGAAATCACTGGCATTCTGCCACTCCTCCAACATGCTTCCTTCAAAGGACGGGCAAGTTCTGCAGTACACAGAGCTGGCTGGGAGAGCATTTCAGGACAGCGCAATAAACAGCACAACTAAGACATGAGTATGCCCAGAATCAGTGGGTTTGAAGTAACACAGAAAGGCTTTGTTGTGGAGATATCTCCATGCTAATCTAGCACCTATCACCCAGGTGTGCTGTCCAACAGAAAGGCATCCTTCCTCACCCCCACTGGCTGTTTTTCTTAGGAAATACCCAGTAGAAGAGGAGCAATTCCATCAGTTAAAGGGTGGCTTTGGACACGAGCACCGGGAGGTGGGACTCACCGATATGTCTGGTAGGACGGCGTAGGCACTTGCTGCTCTCTGGCCAGACCCTCCCTCTGGTCAGCTGGCACTGGCGATGCTGCAGGAAAGGCATGGCTGCCATTCTGCTCCGAGACCCAAAAGGGGTATCCACTGCTGACCACGATGGGGTTACTCTCTTCCTTCACATCTGCATTCTCATCTTTCTCAAAATCTGACTCACAGCGGGGAAAAGAAAGAATGGAAAAAAAATGAGAAGGGGGAAGAGAGAGCCAGAGCCCACAATGGTCTATTGGCAGCTGGATTAATCACAGGATGGCGGAAGGAAGCACACTAATACCTCTTCTGCAGTGATATTGCCTTAAGGGACTAGCCCTTTGCGGCTTTTTCTGCCCTTACACTGTGTTGTTCGGTCCTGCCCTTACACTGTGTTGTTCGGTCCTGCCCTGTCCTCTCTCCTTAGTTGTGCTACTGCAAGCAGCACCGTGAACTGGAGCAAGGAACGATCAAGCTTAAAAACAACCTAACAGAAAGAGTAAAGCTGTTGGTTTTTTTTTTTTTAATGGTATCAGTTCCCCCATCTCCACCACAACCCAGCTGCACAAACAGCATTGCTGGCACAACTGCACCGATGAGAACCAAGAAGCAAGCAACGGGTGATAGTGCAAACTCGTATTGCTATCGAAGAGAAAACATTATGAAAGCACAGCCTATGATCATACGCGGCCGCAAAGCGTGGCTAGGCTGGGAGGCTGGCGAGAGAGCTGATGAGTAGTCAGTAATGACAAGCGACTTGTGAGCAGGCTCCTGTGCATCATCGCCAGAAAGAGTCAGAGACTCAAAGCCATCAGAGCGACAGCACCCTTTAGGGACTCCACCCAGGCCACTCTCCCCAGGCAGGAGACACAGCAGAGCTATGTCACAGTTTCTTTCCTTTCCTGTGGCCTGGGCACTGTTTGGAAATCATTCTCTGGGTTTGTTGTGATCAATATTACCACGTTCCTCAGCACCGGACTCCTTTTCCTCGGCCAGCTTCCTCTTCTGGCCCTTGGCTGGACTAGGCTTCTGGCATTTGGCTCGTCCTTCCCTGGGAAAGAAACAAGACATGGAGGTAGCTTGTATGTAAGCTTTTTGCCTAGATAAATATCCAAGGGATGCTGGACAAGCCCTGGAAGACAAAAAGATGGGATAAACCTCTCTGACATTCTGTGACTTACACCTCTCCTAGCAAAGCACCCTGACGGGCCCTTGGGGAACACTCTTGCCTTAGTCGAATTACAGGGTTAGCCATGCTGCCTGCCATCAGCGTGCGCGTCCTCGCCCCGCAGGATACTAGGGATAAATCAGTAAAGGGATTGCCTGCTTCATGGTTGGACAAAAGGCCCAATCAGCATGGAAACTCAGCACTGGAGGTTTTGGCACCGCGTTTGTAAGTGCAGTCCGATGTTGGATATACATACTATACACACAGGGACATGTGTAGTAGGGTGGGTCTTTCGCTTGAAAGCAGCTTTCTTCCTAAATGGAAAATGAGTCTAAGCTTAGTCAGAAATGATCCTATTAGAAGGGGAAAGAAAACCTATGACATTTTCAAAGTTTAAGTAAAAAAGAGTCAGTTTTGGCCTTTTTCATCAGGAAATGAGATTTTTTTTCAGGCATAAAATAACACAAAACAAAATCTCAGATATTTTCATAACATTTTCTGCTTGGAAAAAAACATTTTTTCCTTCTCTGTTGCCAATCTATGGTTGCATTTAAGCTTTTTTTTTTTTTTTCATCTCATCCACTGGCCGCCCTCAGACCAGACAGAAGATCTCACTGGTATTGGTATCCATCTTCCCTCTTGCAGACAAAATCTCATGTTGGAAGAGATGCTTTGCCACCCACAAGGAAAGGAGATGACGGAGCCTCCAAAGTCAGAATCTAGCTGATTTCAAAGAGACACAGTGATCTACTGTGGACTCCTGTTATCACTGCTGTTCACATGTGAGACTCCAGTCTAGCTCTGACTTGCAAGGGAATGCAGGTCTCAAATTTGTCACACCTCCCACATTTCTGTAGGCAATCCTGTATCTCCTCCCACTCCCCAAAAATCTCTTGGGAGGAGGCTGCACAAGGGGACATCATTCCCAGATACAGGCAAATGCAGTTTGCACAACACAGCAGGCTCTGCAGAGCTAGCTGGTATAGTTTTGCTCAATGGCCTTGGGAAAAATTCACAAGTGAACTCCAGTTATAAATAAATGAAGATGAAAAAACAGTTTACCTTCGAGTGTTCTTCCCATGCTCACGGAAACCTTTAGCAAATGGATTGTTGTCAATCTTGAGCTTTGTAATCTTAAAATAAAAGGAACAACGTTCAGCATCATGGTGACTGGTTGGATTCTTTACTGTTTCAAGACTTTCACCTCAGTATTTATCACAACAGCTTGCCTGAGGGTTTTGGGCATGCCCTTGCCACAGTATATGAGCATTCCCAGCAGCTCCTGTTATTGATTAGGAACTGACAGACAGAGAGAAGTGACTTTGCCAGGGTCAGCAGGAATTTGGGTGGGATCCATCTGACTAGAGAAATACACAGGGTCAGTATCTATATCTGGACTTTTGCCCGTACTTTTTACTGCATTTAGGGTTCCTGTTAATCACTGACAGCACACTTAATACAATTAAGGTTCATGATTCATCTCATCCCAGAGCAGATGTTTTCCATACAAACCATAATGTGCCTATTTCTTTCCACTGTCCATCACAGGTGCCCAGGGTGACTAGCTTGGAAGGAGACACCTTCCTCTACAAGATTTCTAAAGACAGAGTATTTAGCAACGTGTCCAAGGGCAGTACTTGCACACTGTACCTGCTCATTCTGGTAGGCAGTAACAGAAGTGAAGACAGTCTCAGGGAAGCTGAAGACTTGGAAGATGCTCCAGCGGACACTGAAGAGGTCATCTGCTTGCACAATGTGGAAGCGAGGCTTGTAACGGTGCATGGAGTGGAGGATGATCTGGCACAGAGACAGACAAAAGAGAAAGTTTCTATGTGCAACCACTGCCAACACACTGTGCAAAGTCTCCTGTGGAGACTCCCAGGACACCCATTTCAAACCAGGGATGTCTGCCTGGGACTGGTGTCTCCACCATGCCTCTACAGCGACAGTACAGACTAAAGCCTTCCCTCACAGGTAGTTAAGAGAGCACTAGGGCTGGGCTGAGGAAGGAAGAGAGGGCGCTTGGATATGTTTTAATTTCCACATGATCTAATTTCTCACAAATCTCACTCATTTCCCTTAACATCCATCTGCAATGAATTCCAAGAGAGTGCAGCACAAGGGTCAGCTACAACCTACATGCCCATGTTGATCCAGAGTGTTGTTGGTGAGCTTCAGTTTTTGGAAGGAGACGGGTTCTTTCATCCAGTGGCTGCCAGGAGCTGGGGAATCTGGGTGGACGTAGGTGCGACAAGGGAGCTGGGGCTCTGCTTTTCCAGCAACTTCCCACTGATCTTTATTCCACTGCGAAGGGAAAGATGGAAATCTAGAGCTTAAAATAATTATTTTCATTATAGGAAAACCTCATCAACTTTGCTTCACTGTTGATTTAGTGGGCTCCTCTGAAGCACAGTCCTGACAAGAAGCAGATTCTCTCTTATAAGCCATGATCATGTTACCAAAACAGCTCCAAGTTTAGGCCTCATTTTTCCTCCCTTTCTCCCAATGGCTGTCAGAGAAGTCTGACGTTAATCATGATTAAAACTGTACCACTTACAATGAAAATTAGTTACCTTGCCAGCTGCTCCCCAAGCAAAACTGACAAATAACTCCAGAGAGGCATAAAATCCACCAATCACTTCTGAACTTTGTCCAAAGACAATTTATTTATCAGCCTGGCCAGTGAAGCATAAAGATTAATCTATTTCAAATGAAGATGGAAGGACAGCATAACTTCTATTATTTAAAGTACTCACCTTGTACCTGAAGTTGTCCATTGGCACAAAATCTACCAGCATGAGGTACTTGGCATATGGGATTAAGCCGGAGACTTTGATTTTGCATTGTGGAAACATTCGTCTGAAGGAGAAATGCAATATACAGTATAAGGATTTCTCTATAAAGTGGATATTGTCTCATGATCAAGCAGCAGGTCATGTTTACTCACTATTTTGCAAAGTTCTGGTACCGGTATTTCTACAGGTCAGCTATTGAACATTTTTACCATTTTACGGATGTATTGCCTAATCCTATGGGTTTAGGTGGAACAGGCACTAACAGAGCAGCAGTCACTGGTGGCCTGACATTGCTACTGCTTTTGTTCTTCTGATTCCTGTAACACAACAGTGGGAAACTTAAAATAAAATATTTGGAATTTGCACGTAGTTCCTAGCCTTCTGCAGCTGTCACAGACCTGGAGGATAGATTAGAGCGCTTTCTAGTGTGGGTAGAAAATGTGCTCTCATCTAAGAGCACATCTAGCTTTCCGTTCCAGTACTCCCTGCCACCACTTTCATCTTCTGACTCTGCAAAAAAGCTTTGACACCTACCTCCCTACCCAAAGGGATTATTTCAGCTCACAGCAGCTTTGACATAATATATTACAAATTCACAATTTCATATTCTTTCACTGTAAGCTCCACAATGCATGACTCATTTAAAGTTTAGAGTAGTCTGCATGCACAGATCGTTACTATTCTACGCCATGTTCTTGTCTGCAAATGCAGACTCAAACCAGGTATTTACTGCTCAGCTGCTGCTGCCTGTGACCAAGGCAAAGGAAACCCAGGGCACTTTCCAGAGCAACCTCGCAGGGACAGGAAGAACATCAGTGTTAAGTGCTGAGACAAGAGCACAGAAGTTTTCTCAGCACATCAGCCCCACAGTGACCTTTTGCACTTCACAGTTTGGACTTCTAGGACATCCTGAAAGCGCAATTCTTCTGCCAGGAGCAGGGAGATGTGCATAACTGGCTACAAAACTAGTTTAAGAGCCACCATTCAAAAAATGAGCGCTCGGAGTTTTTGTTAACAGCTTGGAGGGGTGTGGTGTGGGCAGCTGCCCTGCTCCCCTCACCTGCCGGATTTGGTGATGATCATCTCAGTTCCTATCTGATGAAACTTCATCCAGAGACCCATGTCCTCGAGGGTGACCACAATGGAGCTCTGTGGGTAGGGCTCCAGGCTGGGGGAAGGAAGTGCCTCACACGGCGCTTTCACGTCTACAGGGAGAGAGAGAAAACGGTAACTGCAGACGGGCAGGAGGGGAGCCGGCGTGAAGCCGCCTCTCCGGCTCAGAGACAGCGCCCTGAGACGCAGCACCGACGTCAGCCCTCCCAGTACCCTCAGCACCAGCTCCCTCCAGTACAGGGAGCTACCAAATTTCACACGCTGTTGTAACAGACAGGGTCTGTACATCTGGCCGTTCACTCCTCCCGTCTGGCCATGGTACGTCTCGTCCCCGAACCACCACGCAGTGCACGGCACTGGCTCAGCTCAGGGAGCTGAATGCCGTGATTCCACCCATGAATGTCCCAGGTGCTGCCGAGAACTAGGGAGTCTGTGCCACAATAAACCTCTTAAAGACAATCCGTTATTTTTCTTCGAAGGCTTTCTGTTACTTAGTAGGCTCAGAAGGCAGAAAGGCTTTTCCAGCAGGTTTGGTTTTAGTTGAGAAGTTCTTTTGTAAAGATTTGTGTGTTGTAAAAACTCAACCTGACTTCCTTTATTCCACAACTCATACTGGCAGGTAGCCACAATCCACTTTTATTCCTGTTCTGGTATGATCAGGATTACACAAAACACTTTACCAAGAGAATAAAATGAAAGCTGAAAGGATTGGAAAGATTTTATGTGTACCAGTAGGTAATGGGAGAAAATGACAGATAGGTGGTAGCAGAGGTGAAAAAACTCTCCACAGGACAAAGAAGGGACAGACAGGAGCCCCAAATGTAAGCGAAGGCAAGAAAGGGAGGTGACAGAGCCAGACCATGGAATATTCTGAAAAGAGGACAGCTGGTCTGGACTGGACTTGGATATGGAGACCACCGAGGAGCCTGTGACGGCGGTGGAAGGTGCCTCTTCAGTAACACACCACGGCACATCAGAGGAGCTGCCTGCAATATGCCTGCACTTTCTATTACAGGCAGAGGACTAACTACGGTCCTGTGGAAGAGGAAAGGGGAACTGCTGGAGAAACTGCCTTTGGTGTTGATGGTACCCACCTCCTCTGTAAAGCTGTTTGGATTTAAAACCTCCTTTAGGAGCTCTTAACTATATTGTAACACACGCAAGATTGCTGCTGCCACACTGAAAAGCCCAGGCAAAAAAAAAAAAAAAAACAAAACCCCAAGCAGTTCCATTTTAGGTCAAAACTTGACCTGGTATAGCTACTGGCGGACTGATTTCATACCCAACAAGGCTTGGCTAACGCTGCCCTGCGGTCTGAACGAGGTATTGATTAGCTTGCTCAACGCAGGGGCACTCACAGCAGCAGTGCTGCCCTCAGCTCAGTGCCGGCCGGCCACTTCTGCTGGGTGACAAATTATCAGCCATGCATGGCTAGTTGTTTAAAAGGGAGATTTTTCTGCCTCTCAGCCTGATCAGATCTTATTCAGAGCACAGCAGAAATAAAGGAATTTTCATCTTGTTACAGCTTTCCTGAGTAATGTCTTCAAAAGAATAAGCATGAAAAATAGACAACTATTTCCAGAGAAATTAGCTTTTTTTCAGAAAGCGACATCTTTCCACAAAAACAACCCAGTGTGAGTCTAAGGGGTTCTTCCCACAGCATTAGGAAATAAAAAACATTTAAATGTAATTTTGTCAGTTTGTGAAGGTCTTTAGGCATTTTAAAAAAAAATCCTCTACCTTTTTTTCTGCTTTGATCCAACATTAATGAACTGGCTAAGAAGTGACACCTAGTTTGCTCACTAAGATTAGCCTGTTAACATCTTCTTACTAAAGCTTCCCCCATATCCTCTTGCAAAGACATGAAAGCTGCCACGAGACGATGCATTCGGTAGCTCAGCACAGCACATGTATCAAAAGGAGTTACAATAAAATTGGGCTGATTTCCCACAGGAGTCATTCAGTCACAAATACATGCAAACAGATTTTGATTAGCCAGACAGATGCTCACTCCTTCCCCAAATGAATTTTACAATTAACATTTTTGTAAGCAAATTCCAATGCCATTAAATGAGACTACACAAGGGGAGACTTCCAACGAAATCAAGGGGAATTTAAGTGAAAGGAGTTCGATACTGAATTAAAAATCAAAGGCAGATGTTATAACTTGTTTTTCACCAAAAAGAGTCCGCAACACACCTGTATGAGCGAGATGCTACAGGAGACAGAGAAAAAGAGCTGCCCATACAATAAACATTGCAGCAAAGATTTTAAAATGTAGTTAATGTCTTTCACCCTACAGGTTTTGTGTGCACAGTCTGAAGCTGAGAAACAGGACATTAACAGTTTGCACGGGGATCTGGACCCCAGCAATGGTGTGAGCTTGCTAATGGATCCACAGCTGACTACGCAGTCATGGGCAGTCGGCTTCAGCGGGATTCTGCAGTGGCGGATCCATTTGTAGGATCCACTTCGGATTTTCTTTGCAGAGGCAAAGGCTGGCTTGCAAGGCACTTCAAATTCACTCCTTAGTTTGTGCCTATGTAAGTAACGCCAAGACTCGCACACACATCTTCCCCACAAAGATGCCTGCGTGTTGGAACTACAGCACGAAGAGGTTTGTGGCAGGGTGTCCAAGCACTGAACTGAACATGTTAGATCTGTACTTCTATTGTTTCCTCTTCTGTGTAACTTATTTCTTATTTTAAGTATTATTTGAAAGAGATTTAAACATTTTCCAAGAATTTTAGTTCTAAGCTATTTTAAAAGTATTCATTATTATCATCATTGTGGTGGTAACACCACATGTGGCACATTTTAAAACATATTCCTTATGCCAAGATTAGGTTGAAAAGGAAGATAGCTGCTATGATAAAGGCACTGAAAATTAAGAGATCTTCAATCTGTTTCATGCTTGATTTTAAAGTCCTTATCCAAGTAAGAGCAGTTTGCCCTTCAGTTTCTGCATCTAGAATAGGCTGTACATATCCTTTTCCTATCTTGGAGGTGGAAAGGGCAGAAAGAGAAATGAGAGTCAAGTCAGTAATGCTTGGGGGGGGCAGGTTTAAGATCTTTGGATAGAAGATGCTAGAGTATAATCCACTCACTTAAAGCAGTCCCTCAATTAATTGTCAATTACTGAGACAATGTTATGATGTCAGAAAATCTGTTGCAGACTTCCCACAAAGTATGGGATAGGGTTTGCAATACTGGGAAAACTCTGAGGTAAAAGGTATGCTTCTTACCTTCACTATAACCAGTTATTATTACATTTGTTGCTGTTAACTTCTCAATGAAGAAGTCCAACACTAACAGCTATCCAGTGTCCACAGGGAAGAAATGCACGTCAATATATAAAGCTACCTGAGAAATTAAACTTGCCAACAACCGAAAAAACCCCCATGTTCTCTGATCTTATAAATGTCAGCAGAAACACCCTAACCCTCTGGATGGAACCTCATTTCTCAGAACCAGAAAGCTTTTTGGCAATAATGAAAGTATGGTCTTTCTACAAATGCAATGGCTTCACCTCTCAAATGCACCCAGTCATCACCTTGAATATTTCTGCTTGTGGGGTGATACACCAGAAACAACTCAATAAGAAAATGAGGTGACTTCTGCAACAGTTGGACTCTTTAACATGATAAAATACTGTAATACAGTCTGTGTTTTTGTTGTTGTTGCTCTTTTGCTTTTCAAGTCAAAATTCTCTTGAAGTGGCAGAAATCAGTATGAATCAGATCAACACAGTATGGACTGCTTTATAAAAACCCAAAACAACAGTGAAGGTGGAAATTATCTGAGTCATTGCACATGTATTTTGCTTATGAATGAAACAACACATTGCAGAGTTAGAGAAAGGAAGCTGATAATACCCAGCCAGCTCTAACATGTGCATGAACTGCGTACCTGAAATAGGTAAATAGTTGTTTCTTCCGACGCAGAGTAAAACCCAAGACTAAATTTGGGGTTCAGTTACTGACATGCAGTACCTCTGGACTGTCCCTTAGTTTCCCAATGCACATCTGTCATTGGGCCCAACCCGATCATGCCCCACGCAGAAGAGGTTAACAACATGCTATGAGACAGACTGATGGAGAAAAACATAAATAAAACCTTAGGGAAATCACAAAAATCCTGTGTTTGGGCATGAACCTGGTAGAGGTGGGGTATGCCTGCTTGGGGTTTATGCTTTCAAAGGGCAGAGAACAACCAAAAGAAAAACCAGACAGTTTGTATCAGAACTATTATTGGCAATATAACAAATATTTCCAAACCTTCTGTAGCCTTCAACCTGAAGGAACTCAGGGTACTTCGCAGACAATATACAAATAACACCTCTAGCCTTCAGTGAAGGATCACAGCGCACAAGGTGATACAGATAAGGGAGTTTTGGGCACAACTGTGAGTAAACCTTTGCTACCTTACAAAAGATCTTCCAAGGCTCAGAACACTCAAACTCACAATTCCTCATCTATTCCTACCAAAAAAAAAAAACTTAGAAATCCTCTCCAGCCACACACACACTACTATAAATGTTCTTAACCCTTCAGGAGCACTTGTTCTCTTTCTAAAATGATTGTACACTCTTGGCATAGGTCTAGGATCTTTCCGCGCAATAAGGAAAAGGAGGGAGTCCTTTACCTACCTGGTAAAGCTTGCATTTTTCCATGTACTGTGGAGTCTAGGAGGTCGGACGGCTGAGAGAGCCACCAAAGTTCTTACAAGGGGAGCCAAAATAGTCCAGTTCAAAAGCAGGTCTGATTTCCTGAAGCAAGCAAAAGCCCTTCCTTCTGAGATCCAGTGTCAAGAGTGACCGGGATGAGGATGGGACTCCAAGCACAGCTAGCCAAGGTGAGTTCCTGTTTTATGGAGGCTAATGAGCAGGGAGGAGCTTCTTGCCAGGGCTGTCCCCTTGCAATCCTTTGATGTCCAAAGGGACAAAGAGAGGAAGGATCTGCTGCAATGGCTGGGGCTAGGGGAAGAAAATCAAAGAGAATTAACATGGCTTTGACATACAGGAAACCCTACAGGGGAAATGCACCTTGATTTACTGCTAACGCACTTTTAAACAAATAGAGACAAGACCAAAAACATCAGTTGAAGACTTACCTACAAAATAAAAAAGATCATTTAAACAGCAAGCAGGAAAAATTTCCTTCTGGCTATTCCAAGGATTTGATATAATTTTCATCTCCAGAGTACAGAATCATTTTACTCCTGGTTTCTGGTATCAGAATCAGGACTGTATTGAGCTTGGTCCTTCCCAAGTGGGTGATTAACAGTCTGTGGTAAAGTTTGCTCTCACAACTGGGATGCTGCAGCAACACGTTCACTCACCAACAGATGTCTTCTCTACTAACAGAAACACATTTGATGATATAACATTACTTACCTACCCAATCTCTCCGTTCACAGCCTTTAACTGCACAGTTAATTTTCCTATTGCGCTGTTTTTCTGCGGCAGGGTCCTCACCGTTGCATCAGATCTGTTCTGAAGCTCAGGACTGAGGCTGCTCTACATGTAGTATCTTTTCAGCTGAGCTTCATGAGTGAAAGTTGCAATTGTTTAATGACACAGCCATGCTAGCATATAATTTTACTGGCACCAAACTTCTTCGGCTGGCACCTTCCAGGGCTAGTGCAAGTGATGGAAGAGTCTCATGGTGGATCAGGCACTGGTTTTAGGCCTTGTTCAAGGCACTGCTCTTACTGAGCGGAAGGCTGAGCAGAAACTGAAGGACTTGAGCATTTTCCCTTAATTAGTTTATTATGCAAGTGTGACCATTAGCTTTTGTACTTACGAGTGCTTGCAAGTGCTAAGAGACAGCAATCAAGTCTCATGCTTCAGGGCACAAAACAGCCACTACACCTCGGTGAAGAAGGGAGTTCTATGCATTCATGTACAGAAATTGCTATACTAACATTTAAAGGTCAAAGATGTTCAAAAAGAGGAGGTCAAAAGCAGGATATTGGTCTCAATGGGCCAGTGCTGGATCCTGCACAGCAAATTCAGGAGCTCTGTTCATTTCAAAGAGCATTGCTATAAGGCTGCAGCTGATTCACGGTCTAGTTTTGCTCCCAATAAAATAAACATTTTTTAATTTTGTCAGTGGTGTTATTAGGACATCTGATTTTTAGTCTGACATGCAAAACATAATCTGAATTTATTTAGTCAGTTTCTATAACTGAACAACATCCCTTTAGTTCTGCTTGTACTGCCTTTTGGAGCAGGGAATGGAAGGAACAAGCAAAGAGGACAAAGGAGTTTAACCAGAGGAGGGAAAGGCTCTTTTTCAATAGTATATTGAATTTTAGGCATCCCAGTACTAGGCAGGAGAGAAAGGCCAATGCTTAGTGTGGCAAGGAAGAGCATTTAAAAGAAAGGGGTCCGAGAGTTCGGTAAGTCCTGAGGAGGGTTTTATAGCAGGAGATGGTCCATTGGACACTGCCACCTTTGAAGGACCACATCCAGCCTTCCTGACATCCCTTTAAAACTACTGGATAATACAGAAGACCACAGGCTCTTCTCCTTCAGCTAACTGAGGACATCCAGAACTGGGGAGTCTCACTGAGGAGGAGACTGTCATGTGGCAGAGCAACATCAACTTGTAGCTCAACTGGAGATTATTTATTACATATGTGGAAAAATAAATCGGAAGGGAAAAGATCAGCTGAAAATGGTATCAAGGTCAAATCTCCTCTGCTTGTACTTGCACCGCCACTACCAGACACAAACAAAACAGGATGCAGAAATGCTTTTCTGCTCGGCTACAAAAGGAAAGCCAGTATCAAATCTGCCCCCTCCATGTCCCGCTTTTCTAATGCTAGTATTTTAATTGTAGAAAGAGGAAGACAACCATAATCAGAATCTGAAAAGGAAAAATAGAACAAAAAATGGGTCAGATTCAAGCTAGCAGTGACATGGATCAACATCCCACACAGTATGAAACTGCACAACAGCAGCAGCAGCACTGGGAATTTCAGACTCTTCACCTGACAAGATCGTGGGATGTGTACCATGACTTGCTGCTTCTTCCGCGAAAGGCTAGGAGATGGTCTCCTGCTGCCGCTTCATTTGCACACTGCATATCAGCATGTCTAGAGAACACACATTTGCTACAAGTACTCAAATCCTTTTGTCTTTTCCCAGCTGATTGATGGGGAAGGTGGAGTCATTAATTACCCATGACTCGTTAACAACTAGCTTTCTCCCAGCCATTCTAGTTGCACTGGAAAGGTTTTAAAAGTGGGGGGAAAAAAAAAGTTAATTTGTTACTATTGCTGGAAAGCGTGGCTAACGGGAGCAATCCCCATGAAATTCATCACTAGCAAAGGGGGAATTTAGCACATTACCCTCTTGTCTGTCTGTCCATGGAGCGCCCTCAGGCAGTTTGCTGGGAAGTCAGAGGTGAATGTGCTGGTGTCTAACAATTCACTGGCAAATTGAAGTCTGGGGGTGTGGAAGGGGATGGGAGAGATAGTGGATCTGACGTGTAAGTCAGTGACATACACAGCTCTGCTCCAAGCTCATTTACAGCAGCAGGTAAAAATCCTGCTGTGCCTAGCTCTAACAGTAGGCTCTCCTGCTAGGCTGAAGGGGACGAGGTAGGGCAGCACAGAAGGGAGGGGATGTGTGATGACAAAAGCAGGGGCCAAGAGCTTTTGCTTTGCATCTCTTTGAGGAGGTGATTAGGAAGAAACATTCTCCTCTGGGTTTTGTAGTAAGGCAAATGTTTTCTGGCACTTCTCCCGCCTTAAGTGAAGCTTTAACCCTTAACACTCAACAGGACCCTGTAGAGAACTGCTCTGCACATATACCCTCCCCCATTCCTACCTTCTGAACTGGGAGCTCCCCGAGACAGGGTGATCATCTTGCCATCTCTGACTGGTGTCTGGGGCTCTCAGACTGCGGGAGAACAGATAACGCGTGTCAGCTAGCAGGAGGCTTCGGCTAGCAGGATCTGAGTCCTCAAGCTGCGCAGGATGCACCACCTCTGTCTAGGCAGAACTTCCAGGACAGCATTCTGCCCTGAGAGCAAGCTCAAGTGCGAGGCATTAAGTTACTGTCTGGGAGACTGCTGAAATGCAACAGAAATCCAGATTAGTAATAATGATCTTTCGAAAGAGCCAGTCTTGGATCATGGTTCATCTGTATCAGCACTCGGGTGCAGGAGCCAGCAATCCAACCCCTGCAGATTTCTCTCTGTGCACATGGTTGTGAGAAAGCCTTATCATATCAGCTTTAATAAAACTGGGCTTAAGTGAAGCAGTGTTGTCTGCCTGAGTTTACACAAGTGAGAAAAAATAACATGGAGAAGTGCAAACTACATTTAAGAGATACTCCCCTCTGCAACACGAAGATAGCCTTACTGCCATTTAGCAAATTCCCACCTGACACACGTGGGCCACAGTCCCAGAGCATCTTGGCAACTCATTATGAAGGATACTCTGCCATCTGCACAGGATGAATACTGAAAATGTGGAAAGACAGTGTGTCATTAACAGGACCCAAAATAAAATAAATAGATAGCCCTACACTGATAGTTACTTAGTTTCATACTTAATTGAAAACATGAAGCGGCCTTAGACTCTCCAGATGGCTTCAGAATCCACGAACCTGCCCCTTAAATACAGGCTCAGCTCGCTGCGGAGCAAACGGGGCCTGATTATGCACACAGGGCCATGGGGAAAAGCCGTGTTTTTCCAGAGAAAAAGCCTGATGAAACTACTGCTCCTGCGGCTGTGCCAGCCTCGAAGCATGAGACTCCTTGTCCTTGTTAGTGACCGACATCTCATACAGAAAAAAAGGAAATACAGGGCAACTCCTCAGACAGCACTGAGCTGACCGAGTGAATGGAGCAGGGTCGGTCAGGACAGGGCGGCTGAGCTCTGATGGCATGGGCACAGTCTGCATTTGGGCAGCTTCATGAGCAAGTCTCCGTGGGCGGCTACAGGAATGGTAAAAGCTTGCAAAGTGTTTTGAGATCCTCTGAAGAAGTAGTACGTATCGTTTCCTACCATGTGGTAGCATAAGGAACAGTTCCTACCCAGCTCCTTACGGCAGCTCACGTAACACAGCATTTTCTTCTGATGGTGGGAAATGGCACCTTTTTCCCCCTTTTTACAGTCGGGTTTGATTACTTTTCCTGGGAAAAGTTGTCTGGTGTCTTCAGGCATGTTACGTGTACATTGCCACGCAGACGTTCTACCCTGGGACCTGTGCAAGGGGCCCCGCAGAAGGCAGACCTCTGTAGGGCTGAAAACCCCGTGCTGAGCCCCAAATTGTATCACCCCCACATCTTCCTTGTGCTCTCAGAAAGCAAAAATCACATTTGGCAAAACAAAACAGTTGGCTGGCGAGGGCCTGTTGGTAACAGCTCAATGCTAATTCACAACAGGCTCTCTGGACCGAGGCGCAGTGTGCTGCGGGGACCGGCCACATGCCTGTGCCCACCCTGGAGGAGGCTGTATTTCAGCAGTGATGGGAACTGTTTTGGAAGGGAACATGTGAAAGTGGCTCATGTAAATGAAAAGTTGTACATTATAAGTTTAACACAAGGCTTTGCCTCTTGCAGGTTTGTGGATTGAGGTATCTGGCCACAAAGCTGTGCTCCTGAACTAAAGAAAAGAGGATGCTCTTCTGTCTCCCCTTTATCATATCCGCCCTCCCCAGCCCTCCTGGAATATGCACCCTTCTCCCAGCAGTTAGTTAGCATTGAGACAAGAAGGGAAATACTTAGCAGCCACTTAACACCGAAGGCTGAGTTTGGCCTCAAAGGCTGCAGTCCAGAGTCAAATGCAAAATATTTCTGTCTAGAGCTCTTTCAAGTTTTCACAGACTCCTGATGTTAGGTGCACTGTTTTCCTGTCAACCCATTGTGTTTCCCAGACACAGCTCAGCACTCTGTCCCACTCAAATCCACAAAAAATACATACTGAAAGGACTTTACAGCAGCAAGAACAGCTTTGCAACACCGCACAGGAAAGGGCCACCAAGCACCATGCTGCAAGCGCTGCCTTTCCTCTCCTGCACTGGGGAAGGCTCCCTTCCTCCCCGCACCTGGGGACACAGCACCCCTGCCAGAACCCACTGGTCTCCATCAGGAGCCATAGAGGATCAGCCTTAGAAAATAGGCAGCAAACAGCTCTGGACATAAATACTGTTATATTTATACACATGCGCACACACTCACATGCAGAGAGAAGTATTATGCAGAGCTTAAAAACTGCTGGCAGTTTACTTAACCCTGAATTGAAACCAGAAAAAAATCCTGAGCAGAATGGATTTTGCTGAATGGAAGCGCAGCTGGCAATGCTGCAGCAATCTCAGTTAAAAAGCTGACTTTTTCAGGAGAAAGCAGCAGCCCAAACCCAGAAGCTTGTACCTAAACTTTTTGGACTTTCGAGGTTGCAGATACACTGTCATGCTACTTTGGTTTCTGCAACAGATTATTTTTGTTGGTGTGCAAGCATTTGTAAAGCCATGAAACCAACAGATAAAAAGCCAGACTTCAATCATGCAAGTCTGCAAGTTACTTTGTTTTGCCAACACAAATTTATCCTATCAGTTTCATAAGGAAGTTTCCATATACTGTTCATCACGGTAAAGTTCTAATCAAAGCAGGAAATCAATAAACAGTAAAATTGCCGATCAAAGGAACTATCATCAAAGAGCAAATGAAAATTGTTAAAATTTAAAGGTTTTGGAATTTTAAAATAAGAACTGTTGTGAGCTCTACAGAGCTGAGTAGACCTCAGCTCCTCCAACATCACTATTGACTCTAAAGAACTTGTTGAGGAAGATCATTAACATTACCAGAAAGCACGAGAGAACAATTAAACCATGCGCAATAGATTTTGATTCAGAGCATTTTACAATACATCATGTTTCATTTTACTAAAATTGGATTACTGCCTTTTTTCCCCTCTTACAATATTATTTATCATTTCTTTAAAAAGAACTATAAAAAATTATATAGCCATGGCATACATACAACTGTGTATGTATCTCCCAGGAAGAAGGGAACCGAACCCACAGGATGTCTAACTAACCTGTAGAGCCTGAGCTGAGCTATTTATATGATCTCCCATAAAAAAAATAAATGCCAAGACACATTCACGAGTATATCCCACAAGACAGTTTTTGAAAGCTGATATTGAGCATTATGATGGGACATAAATAATCTGTAGGAAAGTTGAAGTCAGTAACAAAGAGCAGGAAATATGTATTCATTTTAAGCAGAAAGTCCTTGGATAAACTCTGAGCTGTACTTTTTCTCACCCAACTTGTTCATCACCTTGTAGCAAAATGTGTCCACAGTAACAATATTCACGTAAGAATCCTTTGACATCACCAGTAATAGAAAAAAAACACCTGTCAGAGTTCATGGACTCCTCAAGTCTGCAGGGAGATGAGGCTGTCATAAACATACATGACTTGACATAATCAATCACAGCTACCACCTTTCCTGCAATCCCTAATCTGTCTAGATTTTTTCCTCCATTCTTCTCATATTGGCAAATTCCTCATACTCATTCTTTGTTGCACTCATGGGCCAGGGTACAAACTCCAGGCAGGATCACAGACCCACAGCTCCCTCCCCCTCCCCAGCAGATTGTGAAATGTTTATGACCTGGCTCTTATGGCTCTAGAGGTGCTGAATGGCCTTTTCCCCCCTCCAAGTCTCAGCTCCTGATGGGCAGCTACAGACCAACTTTTAGCCGGTTTGGTCCATAGTTGTGGATTTTATTGCCCAGTTTGTCTCTTCAGCTCACATTTGTAAGCTCCAGAGTAGATTTTTCCCTGGGTAACACTCTGCAGCTCAAAGAACTCTTCTTGTTTTTATTACATCCTTAGTGATTAAAGGGGTATTTAAACCTCACAATGCTCCCTGCTGTGAATATAAAAGCCTAGCATCATTTTGGATAGATGTGTTTAGAAAAATAAATTAAAAATTAGCCCTACTATAGTGGACAAATGCTTCGAAGTTGTTAAGAACATCAGGCACTTGAATGATTTAAATACATTGGTTACAATTCCTTCAGAAACCAAGGGACAACCCATGGCTTTGAGCTATCTGAACAGTTGTACACACAAGTTCCACTTGGACTGAGGATAACAGAGGTGTGCAATGACTGCATTATACTGAAAATACTGGATTTCATCTGCTTAGGCATAAATGACTTAGATTTCTTCTCCTCCTCTCTAACCTAGCAATCACTAACACACACATAATAGGTACCATTCTTAAAAACACAATTTTTGCTTTTGTGATGGCAAAACTGTTTTTAAATGACTGGCACTTTACAACCTAATCTATGCCTGCCAACCAAATGAAGATACAAACAACAATATAATGTAAATTCAACAGAAATATTTACATTCTGCTAAGAAGAGTGCTGGGGAGTGTGCAGGAGGAAATCAAAGTCATATTTGAGAGCAAGCATTCCTTCTGCGCACAGATTAGATGGTTATCAATAATGATGTCACTGGTTTTGCCGCTCTCTAATACTGCAGTGACTGGTTTAAGCTTCTGCAGGGAGCTACCGACAGGGTCAGATTCGGTGAGAGTTAAGTCTGCCTGCAACGCAGGTTTGGACTCACTGCCAAGGAGCTCATAGCACTCCTCCTCCTCCTCACTGCTGGCTCGCGTTACTGCTCGGTGCTGCTCAGTTTCTTCCTCCTAATACAAAGTAAAAAACCAAACCAGCCAGATCATCACAGAGTGCAAGGAATACTCACACTTGTGCATTACTACAACACGTACCTTGTGGCCCACCCTGAGCCTTGACTGATGCTTTTCTCATGACTGAGGCATTTAAAAAGGAGCTTTCCTGTTTGGATTCTCTGTTGTCTACTATTATGTTAACTCACACTGCAGCCATTGCCTCAGACAGAGCATTTTCAAGAAACCCACAGGACCTAACTCATCTGTGTGACTACTATACTTCTGCCAAGTTGGGCTGAAACCAGGAGACTGGGTTAAAAAAATTATTAGGAGGGAAAAACAGGCAGCAAGATCAAGCAAGTCTTTAGATACGTTTCACATATACTTGTTAAGGACTGGTTATGACAGGACAATTCCTGCCTCTCCATGACGTTCCTGCCACATGAATTCTGGGTGATCAAGAGCTAACTTGAAGCAATCACAGAAGAAGAAATGTTGAGAATACTCCTGCACTCTGGGGAATATCCCACTGCAATGGTCTGAGGTTTCAAAGGCTTCTACAGGACAAAGCTGTGGCAAAATTCCATTGCAGGATTCTAGGGGTTTTTATTATGTCTAAAGTAGGAAAAATGACCAATTATACTAACTGTGTCTACACTCTAACTTAATTAACTTAAATTGTATATATCTAATTTAATGGCGTTAAGAGTCCAAAACTTCTGCCCATCTCTCTCTCCCTGCTCATGCACATTTTGCATTGAGAGATGTTCCTTTGTCACATGCAAAATCAAAGATGGATGGAGTGAAAAAAAGGAGATGACAAAGGTCATCTTTGAATTGTGATAGGCTGTCACGGCCATAAAAATAATTTCTAGGAACGTAAAGGCAGCTATCGTGCTCCAGGGTGAGGTGTAGGCGTCCATGCTGGTCAGCACCACAAGGAACCTGGGCTGGTATTTGCACATCAAGTGCAAAATGGTCCAGAGCCAACGACAACATAAGCAATCAGGAGGACTGGACAATGGCATCAAACCTGCTTGCATCCCTGCGGTCTCCCTTGTTTTGGAGACGTTGCTAGTATTCTACCTCAGTTTTAAATAACTGCTCACGGACCAGAGGGAGCCTACCACATTTAAAGAGCACTTGTGCTCTACAGGACAGAGTGGTGAAGTTATGACAGCGGTTTGGGAGGACTGGTTTAGATTATCAGAAACCTGAGGCAAAAATTTGAAATCTAAGCCCATTCCGTGGTCCCCTGTTACGTCTTTCTGACCTCTTTGTCTTGTATTTCGTCTCCAGGATGAACTACTCCTTCTCCTCCCTTCGCATCATATTGTCAAGGAGTTGTTCAAGGGAGGAATTGCTGACTTCTGCAGTTCCTCGCCTCCACCTCCAGATTTTTCCCTAAGAGTTGCTTAGTGTCACTTAAACGTTTCTTTTGAAGACAGTGATGTTCAGCCATATCCACCTATAAAAAACATAATAATATTAAGGAAGGTACAATAGAGAGATAGTTTATATGGTTTTCTGCAGTAAGTGTTTCCAACAAGGAAACAAAAGCAGCCAAATATAACCACAGGATGCATATGTGAAGATAGCATACAGTTGAGCAGGGAAGTGTCAGGGCTTCTTTCTGTTAGTCTGCTGTAAAACAAACTGGTGAAACTACATGTAATTCTTATCACCTCATTATCAAAGCTACTGGGGAACTGGAGGGAGACTGGATGAACTGAACATCAGAAATGATTAGAAGAGTTGGTAAGTAAAGCTTCATTGACTGATGGCCCTGTGCACAAAGATGAAATGAACGTGTCTGCAGGGTGTAAACATACAGATGACAGAGGAATTAATATGCTACAAAGGGATATAATTATCTTCATTAGTAGGGATGAAAATGAGAGAGAAGCAATTTGAGTATCCAGGAAAAAACATATCAGCTGTGCAAGGGCAGCCTGTTCACACAATAATAGGCAAAGCCCTCATTGTATTAGACTTTCAAATGATTTTTGCACAAACCAGTGGTATTGCAGAGAACAATCCTGCCTTCACATGATCAGCAAAGAAGGCTCTGAGATACCTGCTCATCTCTTACTCCTATGATTCTTCAAATGAATACTAAATGAATCCTGGGACCATGAAGAAGAATGTATGTTCTACCGGCATATGAACAGACTGCTTCCCGGTGCAATGTAACCAGGGGTTACTTATGGACTGTGGATTAGAGTGCTACACATTTGACACAGATTCAAGCAGAGGGGAATGTCCAGGCTTCTCTTACAATGATCACACTGCTTCAGAGCTTTACTGGTAATCTTAATTCTCTGGAAGGAGACTGGTTCTTTCTTCCAGTGACTCCTAAGAGCTGGAGAATCTGGATGGAGTGTGTGGTGAAAGAGGGATCAGCCTTCTCAACAGCTTCTCACTTGTAGCAGGCATTGTCCAAAGGTATTGACGTTCATCAGCATCAGGGAGACAGAGTGATGGTCCAGGCCTGAAGCCAGTAGTTGCAAGGAGGGAACATGTGTCTGCACAGCGTGAGAGAGCAGAACTGAGTGTTGTCACTTCAGGGCTGATACTAGAACCTACCTAGGGCTCCACTGGAAGCAAAAAAGTACAACTACCAACAGAATATGCCAGACAGCTAACACAACACACAAAGCCTTCCTCTTTACCCACTTCCTTCATCCTCATTTGTCTCTTTGGACAGTAGCTCTGCCTCTCCTCTGAGATAATTTGTCCACACTGTACACTGATACATTTCAAAGCTGGCCAAGTTTTTTTAAGAGGGCTCCAGATCTGAAACACTAATCATCCAGAAGGAAGTCAGAGCGCAAGTCAAGTGAATTTCGAAAAGGAAGAATCTTTCACGCTGAAGTCTGAACCTCAACAACAACCCTGAACAGCGGTCAGGCCTGCCTTTTGTTCAGAATCTTGACGAGGGAGCCCTAGTGTCAATTAACAGGAAATAAACTATGGTGATCACGCTGAATTTTCCCCACAGGGTTTTCTGCTAGATGTTTAGGTCTCACAGTATACATACAACTACTTTACTACAGTCTGAGGTGACAAAAGCGTGAGCTTATCAGGTGACTCAGATGATGGACCACTTTCTCCTACCCAGCGTTGTCGCTGGTGTTATTTGCCGTTGGCCAGAGCTGCAGCTGTCGCAAGGCTGGTGCGCGTTTTGGCACTGGTGCTGCGAGCCATCTCCAGACAGGTTTCCTGAAGAACCCTAGAGAAGAAGTGTAGAAGGGCTCCATAACTCCTGTTCTTCGAAAGAGCTGTCCCTTACTTGTTCAGGAGATCCTGTGTACTTGCCCCCCCCAAAAGAGAGAGAGAGAGAGAGAAAGTGGGTAGGTGGGGGAAAAATGTATGGAAAAGTGAGGGTAGAAAGAAAGAAGGGAAAAAATGAAAGGGAAGACACAGTGAAGAAAAAAAAAAATGTAACGGGCTGTGCATGCTTCTGCCATTGGTATCCTCTTGCTGGGCTCAGGGGTCCTGCGATTAGCTTTGGTACCCAGCTAAGGATTTACAAAAATAAAATCCTGTATTTCCACACATCATAATTCACAAAAGACCAGCTATTGACTCCCAACGGAGGTGTGACCGCAATCTAAATGTTGCTGAGCCTGGTAGAGCACTCCTCTTCCCCACTCCTAGGCCTAGGCCAGAGGGATGGGAAAGGTGACAAATTATTGAGCCGCTGGGTTTCATTTCCCAAGAAGTGCCTTTGGGTGACAGTAGAGATACATAAAGCCATCAGCCAGTGTGTTAGGGCTGACAAAAGATTGATCCATGGATGAAAGAAGCTGTTTCTCTGCAATTCTGAAGCACAAAGTTTACTAGCTGTTCTCCTCTCTGCTTTCAGAGAGCTTCAAACAGCCCTCAAGGGAGAAAAAGGACTGCTGTTTACACAAACCGAGTCCACTTAGTATATTTAACTCATGCACAGCGTTCATGATTCACCAAGTCATTTTTCCATGTCCTGACAAACTCCTGACATGGGTAGCTCCTCCCACCACAACTTTCTTTTCTACCCGCTGTTACGCAAGAGCAGTCCAGAAACAGAACATCCCCTGTGCCAAAAAGTCTTCTCCTTTGAGGAACCCAACCCAGGGCTGTACTTGTGACAAACAAGTGGGATGGACAACACCTCCCTCTCTTCTGTTTCAGCCTTACTGTTCATGAAAATGCCAGATTCAGCTTTGCAAACTGAAGTCCTTTTTCCCAGAACTGACCTAGCTCTGGTAGAGGCAGTGGGAGCGTCACGTTGATTCTGGAGAGGGATATGTCTGTCTTTGCCTAGTACGTGAGGTCGGTCAGTGAGACTGGCTTCTGACGTCCCACCTCTCAGTACTGGGTTACGGTCTCTGACTAGCAGAAATGCAGCAAACCCGTTGACTCATTGTTTAAAGGTGACTGCAGAGAAGTGAAACTCACATAACAAGGGGTACTTAGGAAGGGAACTTGTCAGATAAAAGGTTCTGGTTTAGCACTTACTACCTGAATTTTTTCCTGCCTGAAGACAGATGAAAATATACTTGAAGAAATACAGGTTCTTTTTCCATTTGCAACCAGGATCGGGAAGCTCATAACAAAGGAAATCTCATTACTGTTACCTGCGTGTCCTAACTGACCAGCTCTGGCTTCTGTAGTGCAGCCATTGTCAATGGTTTTGTGACACAAGGAATTAAAAACAGTTTCTGTGCAACATCCACATTAGTTATTTCTCTCTTGCCTTAGGTGAGACAGTGTCAACGAGCCTACAGTGGGATTATCACAGTTAAAAAGTTATCCCACTAGCCTGGCCTCACGATTTGTTTGCCATCCTCAAAACCAAAACTTGCATCTTACCAGCGTTTTACTCAGCAACATACCAAAGGTATTTAAGCCTCAGTCTATTTCTGTTCGCAGAGATGAAAGTTATGCTAATGGCTGAAGCTAGTGCGGGAGACAATTATTCTCCAGCAAACCCTCCCCAAGCTGAAGAACCCTGGGTTTCCTGAAGGCAGTTCTGCCCCAGCTTTTCCAGAAAGTCTTCTTCAGAAATGGAATTAGGCCCTTAAGGGACCTGTCATTTAAATGTATTTGCCAATAAGAGGTCATCTTAAATAAACCTCAACGTACTTGCGCTCTCATTCTGTGTTTAGCCAAGTAATGTAATACATTTTCTTCAGCAAATAAACCAGAATTCAGCAAATATAAAAGCAGCAAAATCAACCTTTTTTTTTTTTTTTAAACATCATCCTCCACCAGGCAAAATACTAAATCCACATCAGTATTTTGGCAGTAAGGAAATATTCTCAAAACAACAGTATTGCAGCAATAATGTCTTCTGCTTTGGAAATGTGTTACCTTGATGTTTATATAGCCACAGGAGACCATTCAACAATGGCAATGTGTTAATTCCATTGACATTATCGCTCAAATTCAGTCACAGGGGTTGGCGGTTTCTTTTTTTTACATGGCTCTTTCATCTAAAAGAGAATAAGGCAGGACATAATAGATGGTTAGTAACATATTGTTAAATGGTTACAAGACACAGGAAATTTCAACTGGGGAATGGGAAAAACTGAAAAATCAAGTAAGTCTTGATTAGAAAAAAAAGACTTGGTTTTGCGGCACTGAATTATCCCAATTTCTCAGCAATCAGAGCTAAGGACTCTCCAAAAAACTGAGCGTGTTCTACACTTACATGAGCAGACACTTGTTAGTCTTCTCCAGAATTCTGATCATGGGAAGCTCTGTGTTATTCACCGTGACAAAAATTCAGGTGACTTTCTGTATTGCTCTTGTTTAACTCAACTATGGGAGCAGTTCCTCGTGGATATTAATATTCATTCACTCAAAATGAAAAAAGCCATAGCTTTAATTAAAATTGGTTAGAAGACAAAATTATAAACAATTTAAGATATATAAAAATGTTCTAGCTTCAAATTCAGTGGCCATTTGGGGTGATTGTGGTTTTTTTTTTTTGGACAAGTAGTTTCCATTTTATGGAGACAGAAAATGGAAGATAAATGATTAAGTGAAAAACTCACCAGCTAGTGGGAAAGCTCTGATGCACAATTCAGTTCTTTTGACTCCTATGATTTAACCAATGGTGGTGTTATGAAATAGAGGTCTGGAAAGTGAATATTGACAAAGCCCAGACAGAGCACACACCAAGAATGAGCCAGTTTCTAGTCCATCACTTCAGTGAATATCACCAGCTCTGCTGCTGCTGTTCTGAAAGCCACCAGGATTTCCTTGCTGGAACAATATCAACCACTGAGGATGGGGGAGAAAAGCTGTTAAAGAAAATGATATTCCTAATAAACACCCTGTCCCAGGGATCACACAGAGACAGGTACCGCTAAATGGAACTTCATTTTATCATCTCCCTTCCTGGAACTTACATAGATAACACCAGTTGCTCTCCAAAGTTCATCTATATGCCACGGCCATCATAATTTCAGGGAGAATTGGGGAATTTTGACTTCCTTAGTACTGCTCTCAAATTAATGTAGCACAATTTTAAAACTATAGTTTGTTCCTGTTTGCGCCGATTGATTTCTTATCTAAACCTCACGTTACATTGTCATTTTATTTGCACACCCTACCATATCCAAGCCTATTCTTTATAGTCACTCAGTTTCCCACAAATTTCATTTGGGCTGAGACTTTTACCAGCAGAGATACTTCCACCTTTCTTTGGCCTTTTGCATTTTTCAGTGGTCAACTCTGAACTCTTGAATTTGCAAGCACTAAGGAAGTTAAGTCTGTTTATTTTACAGCACCTGTTTTCAATTGGAATTTTAGTTGTAGAAATACTTTAGGTCACTGAAGAAACTGTATACAATGTAAGCCTACAGTGAAATACAAGCTGAGGATGTCCTTTGCTATCTTCATTGAAATCAACAGTAGTCATTTATATTTATATTTATGTACCTTGTTGAATCAGCATATATTTTAGCAGAAACATTGTCCTCCTTTCTCCCTCTTCCCCAGCAGTCTCTCTACACTTGGAAATAACGTTTCCATATTTTCATATTCTTTACAACTACTTTTCCATTTGTCTTCATAGTACCAGATAACACGCCAGTTGCCGCACTGTGCTGTCTTTGTATCCCAGTTCTCATTACTGAAGTGTGACCATACACACAAACTGGGCATTATAACGGTAACGTAAATATTTCCAAGTTTCACTGAAATTGCAAGAAGCTCACCTTATTAAAAAAGCAAATGCAGCAGGAGTGCATATAAGCACATACTATTTACTCTCACTTACACTTCAATTCAATTATCAATTGTCTAAAAGTGAACTCATTAATTTAGACAGTAACATCTCCAGAGCAGTCATCTGAACTATGTGCAGTTGTTGAAGGACCTAGTGCCTGCCTCTTAACAGCTGCCAATACACATGTCCATGTCCGAGGAGCTCAGCCTGCGGAGCTGTTCTGCTCCTGCAGAGGCAGGGGTGCCGGGCTCAGACCAGGCTCAGCACCTGTCAGCCCAGCTGAACAGGGACGTATTTGTGGCCGAGGGGGAGGCAGTGGAAGACATCGAGGGATTAAAATGACTCTGAGGCTGCAGGCTTTCTAGCAATCCTGCGCTGCTTTCTCATTTTTTTCCTTACACTGAGAAAACACGCTATATTAACAACTTTCAAAGAAAAGTACAGGCCTGGTAAAACTTGCCATTGTAGGAGAATCTTTGCTGAGTTCATTGGAAGATTGATTTTAGAGACGATGAAAAGCATCACGGTGCATCCAAGAGTGTACCAGTAAATGCACTCGGCTTGTTTGGCGTCTATAGAAAGACCCACGTCTCTGTCTTCTCACAATTAAAATGTGAACAGTCTGACAGCACTGCCTAGACACGAATGGCTAGATCTAAATGTGCTGGCAGAATTTAAAGGCTTCTTCATGCTAGCAAAGCAAGGGGATCGATGGACCCAGGTTATCAACAAGAAACTCCTGCACTTCTTTTTGTGGCAATACTTTACAATGTGCAATCCTGAGCTGTTATTATGTTCAAGAAAGCCAAACTGAAAAATCATCTTGTACCACTGCTACTTGCTGTGAGACAACATGTTAGACTCTTTATTTTGCTCCCAGGAAAGCCCATTTACTTATTAAGTATAGGAAGCATTTCCAGCAGTGCTGTCTATTGGGAAAGTCATAGCAGCACTGTTTTTTTTTTGAACTTGCATTGATTACTCAAGGGCATAGCGTTGCAAATTGATGTTGTAAGCTCAGTAACTTCCACTATGAATATCTAAACCTTAATTTTTTTTTTCTAACCCACTCTAACTTAATGGAAATCTAATATAGAGTCTAGACATTCCTAAGTGACAAATTACCATATTCAAACTACTGCTTTCTGACATTCATGTAGCATGGTGGTTTTATATGTTAGCTCAATTAACAAGTTAAGCTATTCTTTGAGAATACATCTAGTGCCATCTCTTAAGGGGAAAGAAAATTATGATTGCAATCTTATTGAAGGAGTTACATTTTATATATACTCACACATTTACAAGAGAAAACGTGACTCTTCATGCATTTTAGTGTGTAACTTAAGGAAATTAAATCTCTGGTGTGACTTACATTACAAGGAATCAAAGAACACTTCTAACATATGAAGCTTTTCTGCTCAAACAACATCCTTTACTAATTATTACTGAACAGTATGTGTTCAGTGCTATATTAGATAATAATTCATGCAATGCATATTTGCAAATAAAACTCAGTTGCATATTATTTCTTGTGAACAGCCCTCCGTATCCGTCAAAAACCTCAGAGAAGTAAAAAGAAAAGAATGTGAATACAGACAGGTTCTTAAGCTAACTGTAGTTATACGCAGCAACTAAGCATTCACACAGGAAGCACTATGTCTAAAATGCCTTTGGCCTGCTACATGACCTTTCGCTTGTAGTTAGAATAATATCACTCTAACTAAAATTAAATGAATACCATTCCAATGTGGTTCTCATATGCTTATACCATATATGACCTTTGTTTATATTCCATTTGTACTGGAATTCACTGTTGTTTGCAGGGGCTCTGAAAGAGAACGGAGACAAAAAAATAGGCTGAGAAATAAAAACTGAGAGGGGGATATTAGTGTCTAATCTGAGAGCAAAAAATGCTTTTTACCATATATGTTGACTTGGTTTTAGATGGGCCGTTTCCTTCGATAAGACAATGTACTTAGAGAGACATTGCGAAGTGTTCCTTCCACTGGGATTATATAATTGAATGCTTTTGTACCAAACTATACACACAATCATTTAATTGTGCAGATAAATCTTAAATGCAGGCAGAAGTGTGACTTTACTTTTCCCCTTGGTAGAAATGACTTTGTTTTTCTGATTCTGCAGTCAGTTTGTGGCCTCAGCTCCACCTCACTATCCCATTCCATGTGCATTTCTGCAAGATGACCACAGTACTTGATCTTAGCTTCTGGGTACTTCAGGTAACAGAGACTGTTATGCAAGGTTTTTTCCAAGCCTGAAAGCTACATATTTCTTCCATTATTTTCATACACATTTTTGTCCCTAATTAGAATTTTACTTTAATGAATCTATCTCAAAACACTTACAGATCCATGAGTTGCATGTTTATCACCTACTCTTGGGCTCAGTTACACTGGTACAAACCCCATGCTACTGCAATGAACTAGGATTGAATTAATCAGGATTTACACTGATGAAGCTAAAAGCATTATTTGAGTCCTTTTGCACAAGATTAACTGTCAAAAGATACTATTTCTCTCCCCCATTATAATATGCTGCACATTTAAGAAAATGGAAAACTCCCAGCAGCCTTTTTATAGGGAAATTAAAAAAAAAAAGGAAAAACATAGTTATGGGGCAAACAGATCTCATGTGAAAAGCAAGTATATAGTGGATCTGTGTTCCTGCTAAGTTGCAATATTAATGGTAACAAAGTGAGCGGCTTTTTTTTTTTTTTTTTGCTATGGCCAGGAACATGGGACAGAATCCTGTAAACAGACTATGAGGATTCTCATTCCCTCTGCTTTGAATCAGACTATATATTATGAAAAGGACATATGGTCCTTTTCATAAGGACCTTCCTAGCAGAAGGCCCATAGAAGTAAGTGAGGTCAAAAGCAGCAATGTATTTTAGTCTTTCAGAAATTTAAAGATAGATCCTGGTCATCCATCTTCGGGTTTGGGGTGGGGGCTGGCTTTTTCCCCTTCCCCCCCACCCCCCCTTTTTTGTTTTCCTTTTTCTTCTCTGTCCTAGGGCCCCCTCTAGCGCTACCAGAGCAGGCAGCGTAGCTCCCAAATGACGGGATGAACTTTGGGCGCATGGCTATATAGAGATGCACTCACAGCCTTGAGACTGCACTCCAGCCAGACCTGCCACTTGCCTTGTTCTTATTCATA
>VYZW01045744.1:66086-76160 GCA_013401315.1 Balaeniceps rex
ATACTTCAAAATACAGCATTGGAAGTAGGAAAATAATACTTGCATCTATACATATATTGCATTATTAGACCAAATCAGATTAAAAACAACACAGAAGGAAGTACTTAAGTACAGGAATCCTGACTAGGAAAATCATAATTCATTGTTTCCCTGTTTAAGAAGCAGAGGATAGCTGAAGGATCATTTTGTGTATCTGCCTGCCCTTTATACCAGAACACGTATGATTTAACCACATGCTGACAAAGTACAAGAGACTGTACGAAGAAGGATCAAACCTAATGTGGCCTGAAGCCAATATACCCATATCCCATTACGCTGCTAGCGTCTGATGATAAGCTGTAGTCTAAACCCAGAAGACTCCCACACTGAAATGGCTACAAGACACTTGATCAAAAGATAGAAAGGAGCATTACATCAACATTTGAAGAAAAGCAAGATGAAAATGATGATTTCAGAAGATTACCCTACAAGACAGCTAAGAAGTCAACACCTTTTTAACTTACTCCAACACTCCAAACTCAGTCTTAAGTATCTAGGGTAAGTACTAACGGAATCTTTCTTCTCCACTTAGAATACAAAACCAGTAATTAATTTAGCAGATAAAATACTATATGCAAATAAACTGCAAATCCTACAGCCTCAACTATACTGCTAACCGAGAACAGTTTTGTATGTGCACAACTGCTAAATTACATTAGGGACTTATTAGTTCACCATTCAGAGTAAGAGTTCTGATTTGCATTACTGTTTAATGACAAAACTCTACCTCTTATGCTGATTATAATCTTTGTTTAATTATAAGATATATCATTGCTTAAACTGATTTGCTGTGCTTTATTTTAACTAAATTATGCCCCACTGACAAAAGCTCTTTTGAGCAGCCTATTTCTAGGAAGATGCTAAAAGACTGGTATCAGTCTACGTTCTTTTATGAGCAATCAGCATACTCATAAGCATCTCCACCTTCCGTATCATATTTGGTTTTGTTAGTTTTGAAGATCCAGTTTTATAGTGTAGTAAAATTAGATTCAATTTTAATAAAATTATGTGTCAGCCCTTTTTCATGTAGAAGTGAATGGAAATGAAAGGGCAGGAGTCTGGCACACTAAGTGTGTATTTCTATCACTGCACTTCTGGAAACAACACTTGTTAATATTCTATTAGACTGCGTCTTTCAGTACATGAGAAATCAACAACCACTGTCTGTTAATCAATCCCTTGCTGTCAGAGGTGTTGAATACACAGTGACTGAATTCTATCCCTTGATTGGGTCATACATTATTCTTTTAGGACTGTGCAATTTTTAATTTTTTTTAATAGTCACTTGAGTGGCATTATTTCTAAGTTAAAAATAAAGTTAATGAACAAAATATTTTTTAAAATTCTTGAAAATGACAAGAATTGGTTGTTTCAGGTATATATATCTAATTTACACTATTTATACTTTAATATAGTGCTCAGATATTTATTATATCTTTTTTCTTTACAGACAAAAAGGGCAAAAGAGAGAAGGATAATCAAGAAGAAGCAGTTGGATCTCCTATTATTTGTCTAAAACAGACTTCTGAAGAGAATATCTTGATATTTGTCTCGTGGAAGATGCTGTTATAGCCCTGAACATAATGTCCTAGTTTTTCTAATAAAAACTTTCCCCAGGGAGGTAAAGACTCCACTAACTCATGAGCCACAATATTCTGCACAAGTGCAGGAGCACAGGAATGTAAGCACAGCACATTCTGAAGGTGTTCAGAAGCTCAGAATTAATATCAGTTAACAAATCTTTTGGTAATACTCAGTACTTGTACTGTCCTGGCAGGTTTTCAAACATTAGCTCTACAAACCCAGTTTAAAATAAAATCAGTTTCTGAAGACGTAATACGCAACAGTCACTTGTCTCCAGGCTGAAGATGGGACAGGTACTGTACTCTGGAGATCCATTTAGCACTCTCACCTTACAACACAACACACAAAAATTAAGCACATAGAAAAACCACAGATTTGCAATGCATATTATTATTTGTATTGAAAAGTTCATCTCTAATCGAGCTGAATTACAAGTATTTTTTTTTTCAGCCTTCCCTTTCCCAACAACTGTCTAAATACATATAAAATAGTATACACATAGAAAGAGGGACATCATACCTTTCAACATCTCCCTGCTTTAGTGAGGAAGAAACAAGCTGAAAACAATTCAATGCAACAACCTACTCCAGCTTTCCTCTCCAACCTCTTTCCACTTGTTGCCAGGGTAACCAGTGTTTGCAGATGCCTATAGCGGGCGCCTGGGTTCATGACTTCATCACAGTTAATATTCTCTCTCTTGGTCTCTCTTTATACAGAGAATACACTATATACATATATCCACACACTATAAACATATGGATTATACAACTCCTGCAACCGTTTTTATACTGAGACAATTTACTTTGCTATTCTGATGCGTATAAAATGAAAAATACCATCAAACATAGCACTTGGCAATTTGCAGATGTGGAGAAAGTTTAAAAGCAGTAGTACCATAACCAGTAAACAGCTGCTCTGGTCTCTCTGCACTGCACTGCACACTTAATCATTTGATTTCATCATGCTGTCAGGTATAAGGGACATTAACGTTACAGTGTTATAAAACATTTTATGTGGAATTTTAAAAAATCCTTTAGTCATGCACTAAACCTGTTAGATGACAACTAAAAGACAAGCCCAGAAATTGTGACTAGCACCGGGAAAAAATGTTTTCCAGTTTCTGGTGGAAGCAGTTGGAAGCAGTATAGCCCAGATACGTTAAAGGATACGAGCAACTTACAGTGCATGCACAAAACATCATTTCATTGTAGGAAAAAGGAAGGAGCTGAGCTTTGAACTCCAGGACAGAATATTAACATGATTTCAAAAGCGAATGCTTGGAGAAATGAACAGGCAACAGTTTCAAGTGCTTAAATAAAGCACTTGCACCACTTGCCTTCATCCCTCTGCAGAACACCTTCCCCAGCAGTTCTGTGTGTCAAGACAAAAAACCTGAAAATACATCACTATGATTTAGCAAATCTGTACTACCTTGCCTTCCAACCACTTCAAAAGAGTAACGATTGAATTCTGTGTGCCTGCAAACACTAGGAAATACTTATTTTACTAGTCCCAGCAACAGCTGGTTTACTTTGTATTTTAATGGCCACTCACAGCACATTCAATTGTTCACAGAACTGACTGTTACTTATTTACCGTACAAGGTAGATATTATTCCGTTTTTTTTTTCATGGTGATGGAAATGGGTCTGATCCTTTGCTCCCTGACACAGTGGACTAAATATTTTACCACATTTCCACAGAATAGTGCTAATGTAAAAACAATTAATTTTCTGTATTCCATCTGCCTCGCCCTGCAGAGTGCTGGGAATTAATACAGCTTTTTTTCCCCATACAGCAGTTGCAAAGGCCATGGAAAGCTTGAATTTAAGGAGCTCAGAGTTTCCTCATACACTGTGCTACTAAGCCAATGGAAAGACTGCACTGGGACACAGGTTGGTTCAGCTGAACACAGCTTGATAAGGACGCTGACCTACAGAAATAATGGGGGCATTAGCCCTCAAATTGCATCTGCCATGAGGTACTAGAGCACAGCAGGCAGTGAGACTATTTAGTTCATCATCGGATGTGGTAGGTATACTCGGTACCCTTTCCTTACACATTTTCTTTCTCTAAATGCATTCCAAATATCCTGCCATAAAATTTATTTCTAAAAAAACACTACCAAAGTCATACCTGTAGAAATAAGTATTTGACTTGAAATACCAAATACAGGAAATTACATTCAAAGCTGACACACAAAGCCATGTGTTAAAAATTAAGCATCAGAGTAATTTTGGAGGCAAAAAGCTGCAGAACACAACTTCTATTGCCCCCCAAAATGAAAGAGATTCAAGCAGTTTGGTGAACACAAGTTTGCACTGTAATAACATGGCACACTGCTATATTTATTGCTAGGGTCCTGAACAGAGAGTCTACTGTACAATTATATGAGACATACCCCAAACTGCTCCCTAATGCCGAGGTCAGCTGTCACAGAACAACATCAATGTGAGCAAACCCTGTAACAGGTGGCTGCTCTGAGAAGTGCTTCCTGGAAACGTCCCTGGCCCATACTAATTCCCAAGCTACCAGGTCCCTGTAACAGCCACGCTGCGGCCAGTCTAGCAGCAGAGATAGTGGAGTTCCCGTGTCCAAAAACATTTCCCACCACTACAAAGTTTCATAGAGGTGCAGAAAGCTGGCATGCATGTTGGTAAAGAAAAGCCCTGAAGTTCAATATTAACTTTCTCTCCCTTTTTAAAACAAAACAAAACTTCAATTATAAAAAATTTATGGGCCTAAATCAAAAAACAGTTTGATATTCAACCACATGAACTTTCAAATGGCATTATCAAAATATAGCTAATTTATATTTGTGTTTTAATATCTGGCTCAGCAAGCGCATATCCTTTGGAGAGCATCACATAGTAGCACCTGTGGATAGTAACAGACACTCATTTGCGGTCTACTGCTTCTGAATTTTATGTACTAGTTACCTAATGAAAGCCATAAGACCTTTCCTTCTCTGTCAGTATTTCGTCCTTCTTTGGCCTGACAGCCAGCTAAGCACAATGCAGATTAGCAAAAGCAGCTGTTAGAAAAATCTCGTAAAAGAATATAATGACACCCCACAATTTTCTAAGAACTTCGTAAGTAGCGTAATACCTGTACAGCAGGCTTACAACTAGATCTCTCTTCAGTCTTCATTTGCAGGAATATATGTAAATTTTATGCTGCTGGCAGTAATCTGAAACTAGTGAAACTGAAACATGCTGTAACAATATAGCATCATTACCGTGTTCTTTTACAAATCTTTTTACAAACGGTCTCCAGAATATGTGTTCTGTTAGTGTAAGATATACATGGGCCAGCGACTCCCCAGGATTTTCAGGGGGATCTAAGGGTGCACGGGGCTAGAGAGCCTCTTGGACCACAAACCTGCCCAGCCTGCACTGAAGCCCTGGCTACGCACCTCGCAGGCCACGGTTGGGAAGCTGCCGTTCCTGTCCTATTTTTATTACTGATCTAACATGGGTACATAAAAACGACAACAGTTTTAATTTCAGAGGATTTTCTGCACAGCGTTGGATTGCATAAAGAAAACTTAAGAAATTTGAAGGGTAAAGATCAGAAATAGACATTAAGTATACCGAAAAACTCTTCTGGGATTAATTTGTTGCAACAGCAAAGCAAATCAGCGTACTTCCAAAGGGAAGAGGAAAAGACACGACTGACTGGTACTGTCTGAGCACTAGGCAAAAGGGAATTAAGAAGTCATTCACAAACAGGAACCCCCCCGCTGACATTCAGCAGTGAAGTTGTTTTCAGAGTGCACCCATTGTGAAAAATAAAAGGCTTCATGAAAAGCAAGGATCAGACATGGGAAAGTGAGAATACCAATGCCAAGGAGGCTGAAGCAGCAAGAGATCAGAGAGAACAAATGCAGAGCTAGCTGAAGGCAGCCTGGTTGATTTCTATTAGTGACTTTGCAGTCACTAACAGGTGGATAGGAGCGTCTACCCTAGGATGGTACAAAAGGCGTGGGGTTACAAGTATTTAAAGAAGAGTTTTTAAAGCCTTAGAGGAATTCAGCCTTGGGAACTGAGGAAGACAACTGCTGAAAACCAGAATAAGTCAACATGGGAAATGAAGGAGAAAGTAATGAAAGTAAGTTGCATGCAAGTGACACAAAAAAAGACAGTAGAAGAACATGTGCACTTAAGAGAGAACCCTCATGCCAGGTAACTGCAACATGAAGAGGGCTCACATGAGGCCACAGGTCCTTGGCCAGTCTAACCTCTTCTGTGTTTCAGCTTTTTTTGAACCACCTGTTGAGAACAACTCTGTGCTCTAAAGCACGATTTTGAATGAATTCAGCAGAAAAAACAAGGTAAGATACTGATTGCAATTAAGAGGGTTGAATGTTACTACTTCCAGTCGTTTAAGAGTACCTGAAAGTTTGAACTGAAATCCACAGTTAAAATAAGGCATGGCCAACTGGGCCAAATATGTTGAGCATTTTGGGTAAGCAGAAAGTTTTTAGTACGCTGAATTACAGGCTCTTAAAACCTGTGTTTTGTCTTTAGAAATTTATGACAAGCAAACTCAGAAGACACTGAGATCAGTATGTGGCTAAACCCAACTAAAGATGACAACCTACAATCTCCATTATTTCACTCAGATAGAAACAGGGATTGTGGATGTCCACTGACGTTTGAATACCTAGAAACTGTGAGGAATCAAGCCGAACCCTTGTGCCATGCACTGTTTTAATATGAAGACAGATGCTGTCAGTGCAAAATTATAGAGTTGACAAATTCCTTGCAGTATTTCCCTCTCCTTTATGTAAATTGCCTCAGTCGTCTGAGAACTCAGTATCAACCTAAGGTCATGTATCAGGTGTTAAAACAAACTAAGCCGCAGAGTTCTGGGAAAAGCTCTTTACACCTAAAAGTACTCTTATGACTCTCATGCCCAGTAAAAGCCTGCAGGATGAACTGCCATATTACAACATCATTACTGAATCCTTAGGACTTTCACTTCAAAACCCTCTTTATTTCGAACATCTGTCTTTTAGGGAGTCTGCTGCTGCCTACACTCACTTGAACAATTTAACTTCATTGCTCACTATTACAATAGTGCTACTTACCTTTCCACGCAACTGCCCTCACTTAATTTATCTCCTGTGCTTCTGAAAGTCTAGAAGTTCTACAGGTTGGAATATATTTACACTTCTACTTGCCCTGTTGTGCCTAGATAACAAACAACTGAAATTATAGCAGGATATTCACATGGCTTATGGAGTGCAGCTTCCCTGCACACTACAGAAAAAATTGTCTTCCTTAGCTCTGAATTTCTAAGTTTGGACAGCTATATCATGACATTCTTGGTTTTATATGGAAATGCTTAGGCCTTAAATGGACATGAATTCAATGGGGGGGGGAGGGGGAGTGTTACTCTTCTATCCTGATTTTATATTCCAATTTGGTAAATAGCTGGCTTTAAGCAAAACACATTACTTTAAATAACGCGAAGTATAAAAACATTCTCTTGGTATCAAAACTCAGATGTGAATGTTTTCCTGTCCATTCCTTAAAAGAATCATTATTAGAATAAGGACAGCGAAGAAGAAAAAATGTCAAGATTTTTCAGCAATTTAGAACAGTATAATACTGGAACAGTGTGACAGACTGGAGGGGGTTTATCTTAATTGTCCTACTTTAGTTTCCCCAGAGAAAATTTTAGGCTGAGCCACAAAGGCTAATAGTCCCATGTACATTTATGCCTAAACATAGGAAGCTCTCATGCTGAAACTACCACTATCATCACTTTGTTGCTGGACTTCATCACACTGTATTCTGTACCAGTTAGTCATGTACTAGAAAAAAGTCTCACTAAAATATTTACATGAGTGGCATAGCATCAACATTGCTTGGAAAGCCACTCCTTTTTTTTGTTGAAGTCACAGAACATGATAGCAGCTAATACTCTCTGATGTGCAATACCTTCTCATGAACAAATAGATACAGGAGGAGGTGACAAGAAACAAAAAAGATAAAACCAGATTACTCTAAAAAGGGAAGGAGTTTTTACAGAAGCAGAGCTAATGAAAGGCAGATGAAAAATTATAAATAATTATTTTTAGAGGAGGTGCATGCAGAGGTAGCAGAATTAAAAAGAAAAGGAAAAAAAAGGACTCAGCAGTAATTGGTGTGTCTCTCAGCCAGAGAAATGACCTGTCGGGTAGGTCTGAGAGCCAGAAAGCCAGATACAACGCATGCATTCAGCACTGGAATGAGAGCCCTGCAGAGAGAGCCTCTTGATCTTCAGACACCGTTTCAGGGGTATAGTTTTGGCAGCTAACCCTTCCATCTCCCTCAACCAAGATGATGTATAGAAAGCATGAAAAGAAGAAAGGACAACATGTAACTTTACAACCCTAACAAAGCCTAGGAAGTCAAAAGATTAAAATAAACGTTCCAATCACTGCAATGTAGCTTGGGAAACTGCAGAGAGGAAAGCACGTCAGAAATGCTCATAAGTTTAGTTTGAAAACCAGAAGAATGTGCGAGTTCTTATCTGCATTGTCATTCCTACCAGTCTCCTTATTAAGTGTACAGCAACTTCAGAGAGGATTCATTTTTTTTCTCCCCTGCTGTCTAGGCACAAACCTGAATTACTCCCTGTTGAACAAGCCTGCCAAGATATTTTATGACACCATCCAACTCCATTCTTTAGCTTCATAAGGACAATAACAAACGTGGTTTACGCATTGACTAAGCCACTCCTTCCTTATCATTCCCCTTTCCTTCCTTCCCCTCCCAAGACAATCTCTCCCTGGATTTGTGAAAAAGGAAAATTAGAAGATTATAATGCAACTGTTAATATTCGATGTTAAATTTCAGTTTTGTCCTGTACTCAGAGATTAGCAAATTGGGAAAACTGATTTCTCCCTAATTTGCTCTTCGTTGCTGACAAATTCAGAAGATTATTTGCATTCAGATGCCAAGGCTGATTACATATGGAAAGAAATGAAATACCAGAAGTATACAGATCAAAATTTCAGAAAGTCACAATACCAGATTAACAAAACATCCAGACTAGACCAGAGTCTATTAATTATTAATATTATGCACCATTAAGTCTCACAAATCTGGGCACTATTTCCACTGTATCCTCATCTGTCACTTTTCACAATACCTGTATGTATATGGTTCATTCATAACTTTATCTGGGCTCCTACGAATTTGTCTATGGCATTTTGTGAGTAGTCAGGGCCCAAGCTCACGAACAGACAGAGTGAACAAAAGCAGCAGCAGATGGTTTTTCAGACAGTGTTCCTGCTAAGGTTGCAAGAAAGTACAGCCTATGGCAGGTGCTCTGCCACCTTAACATGTGCAGTGTCCCACAAAGAAGCATAACCATCTCTTTTGCATATCCAAGACAAGTCTGAAATTAGGTCTAATCTTACTTCATTCCCCAAAGTGGATCAGTACTGCCTTGCACAGTGATTTTGACTACTGCTAACAAGCCAGCCTACCATGACAGGAGTAAAGAAAAAGACAGCATTCTCATTTAATTCTTTCCTCATCTAGACAAACTGTATACAAGCAAGTACACACCACAGTCCTAAACAAATCATATGATCGTGCTATAGAATAAATAACATTTGTTCTGTTTCTTCAATCCTCTTCTGTACTCTAACCTTGCATATAACCATGCTAGGGCTATAAATAACATATTACCAACATTCCAGTCCTGCCAGATGCTTCTTTTCTCAAATGTGAAACGTAATAGTGATGATACACTAACTTTATGAACCATGTAGAAGCTTGGAATTTTCACAGTGTTGTGTATCTCCACACATATATACAGGTCAGTGATAGCTATGCATCTGATTATGTTAATCAGGCACTTGTAAGTCAGATGTAGGCTGTCCACCAGTTTATTTCAATTGCAATCACTTCTAACTTTTTTAAAAATTTAAGCTATTTTAAAGAACTAGATCCTTACCTCTTTGAAGAAAATAAACCAAATTTTTTTATGATACTGGAGACTTAAATGCTCTATTTAAAACATGTGACTATTTTTAGGCTGCTATTCCGTAATTTCACATGCAAGTTACATAGACAGTGGTCACTTCTTAATCTACCCTAGTAATTAAAATATGTATTCATTATGTAGGTGTGCCGAATTCAGGACCAAGACAAAAATCTCTGTTTGTGCAGCCTTTTGAATGTGGTCTAGCAATCAGAAAATGGGCCAGAATCAGAACTCGGGCACTGACTCACCACGTGGCCTTGGCAAACCGATTAGAGGGCCAAAATGTTCTGCTTCCCTGAGACTTACCACGTGCGAGATCACTCATGCTGGGAGCAGTCTCTGTATTTTGACTCCGGAGATGCTCAGTGTCCCTCTGTGACTCCTGGGATGGAGGTACTGAAGATGCTGAGGAGGAGGAGGATGAAGAGGAAGAGGCTGGTTTGGATTTGGAATTGCAAGAAATGTC
>VYZW01045751.1:10338-24853 GCA_013401315.1 Balaeniceps rex
CCACAACTTGTATACCTTGGTCTCCTTTTCTTAGCAGCTAATTTGTATTGTACAAATTAAGCATGTGGATTGATGCCTGGATTGACTTGTTTATTCCCTGAATTCTCTTTATGGACTCATTTTGATATAACATTTTTTCAGTTACTGATCAGAGTAGTTCAGGAGATGGCTGAACACTCTACAATTTTCCACTTCAGAAATGGCAGTGCAGCAGCTGGAGTGAAAAATCTTCACATACATGCAATCTTCAGTTTGCATAAGTCAAAAGGGTGGCACTGATGTATTGCAGCTGGGGATCTAGGCCATCAGAGAGATAATGTACAATGAATAAAATTTGATTGAAGTGTGCTATAAGATTCATTTATGTAGATGATGTTGTTTGTGGAAAAAATACATGATGCTACAACTACACAGAGCTGGAAGTATTGCTTAGGTAGACTGTTTTCTAAACAGAGATAGTAGCCAGCCAATGGAAAGCAAGTTGTGGGTTTTTTGCTTCTAACATAAAAGAAAATGTTCTCTCTTGAGATGCTCTTTCTTTCTGCTGTTGAATTTTGTGGGGTTTCATAGCTGCTTAATTCTACTCCCAACCTTCATGGTCTTGATCTCACTTCCTGTAGCAAAGCCAGGCCCTGCAAGGTGATGAGAGAAGTCCCAGCAGAACTGTTTCTCTTGCCAGTTTTCTAGGACTGAGTATTAGCTGAGAGCTTTGCACAGTTTTCCCTTTTTTTCACCCTAGTTTTCTTCATTTGCAGAGCAAGCCCTTATTTCTGGAAGCGTTATACTTTTCCTTTGCAAGGAACAAGTGCTTTGGAGCCTGGTGCATTGCTGTTGGGAAATGATAGCCTCCATGTCTGACTTCCATATTTGTTTTCCATGCTCTTCTTCCAAGAGTTCATCAGTCTCTGTCAGCAGAGTATGCAGTGGGACTTTCACTTTTATCTCCCTACTTAAGATGCACCTAGAATAAAACAGTGGTGCTTTTGTTATTTATTTTAAAAAATCATTTTCTTACAGAACAATCTCCTTGGAAAGGTTTATGCTAGCAGAGTGCTGAGTAAACACTAAGGAATATGATATTTGGCTAACATAAGTATCTCAGCTGAGAAGAGAAAAAGTGGATTTGAAGTGCCGACAGTAGAGAGATTCTAGGAAAAAGGTAAATATTTCTTGGTTTTCAGGTTTGTGCTACTGGAATAAACATGCATGGTAATGGACATCGATACATTTATTTTAAATAAACCAAATGCCTATATTCAGGGACTGTTTCTGCTACGACTTCCTCTTTTACCTTATACACTTCGGCCTAATTCTCTGTGCTAACTAAACCTTTCAAATATGTATGAAGAGACAAAATATAAATGGTGAAATTCTCTTCTACCTTGTTCTTTTGAAATGTGCTGCATGAGTTTGCTTAACTGTTCAGGTGCCAGGAGAAGCAGCTTTTCCCTGATGAGCGGAAAAAGTTCTCTACTGAAAAGTGCTGAGATGTTGTTGATTCATTTATGCATGGATTGGTTGATTTGAACTAACTTTCTCCTATTACCACAGATGGTCAGAATGTAGGAGACTTACTAACCATCACCACCCTTCTCAGAACTTTTCTTCCACATTTTTTAATCATTTAAAATAGCAAATAAGAATTGCCATTGTGTTGTCTTAGAATGATTTTTGTGATACAGCTGCTAAAATGGGGACTGCATAAATGTCAGAGATCTACATTATGTTTTTCCTTCATTAACAAGCAAAAGGTCATGAGAGAGAATACATAAAATTGCAGTTAGGTGGTGTTTATATCCCCTCTTTTCTCCTTGGAAATTTCTCCAAATTGGAAAGTCAAAGTTTCTTTGTAAAAGCATCTCTTAGATAATTTTCTTAAACGCTATTGTGAACAGTATGGATACTCTGCGCTTTTTTGATATTTCCTTGAAACAGAAAATTTGTTTTGGGATAAGTGTCTTTTAAGTTTCCATCATAGTGCATAATGTACCAACATTTTTGAGGTACCAACAGCATATCTAATATAATTAACAGGTTCTTTGGACCTCAGCATTTCATTGTTAATTTTGTCCTCTCTTTTCTTCAATTACACTACATCCATTTCATTACTGCTTCATAAATGAACCAGGACTCTCCTGTCTCTGTTTAAATATCTAACCATTTTGAGGAATTTTGGCTACAGGCTTTCTTAATCACAAACCTTCATCTAATCCTTATTTTCTGTAAGCCAAAACAATATTTTTTTTTGTACACGTTGCCCACGTCATGTGTTTTATAATTAACGTACATCTATTGAACACACCAGCAAATTTATGAGAGGGGAATGCAATAGGAGGATGGAGTATTGTAATGTTAACCTGGTAAATTACTTGTGTGGAGATGCTTTCTTTTTTTCTGATGATTTCATGGAACACTTTATTCAAGTACTTAAATTAAAAATTTTTTGAGGAAAACATTGTTGAACAAAGCTAATGTCTTATTCTTTCAAGGCTGTTTGAGCATTGCTATTTGAATTTACACAGAAAGCTATTAAAATGTTCCTTTTATGTGTTTCAACTATTGAAGTAGCTGACTTTTTCATAGCTTTATTCTAATGTCTTTTTGTCAGAAAGAAGGTGTATAAAGAGTACAATAATTTGTATGTTGTCAGAGGGATTTTCATTCAGTATTATCCACAATCATGAGAATATTCTGGGAAACCTAGGAGAGGACCTATGGGTTTCAGAGGGGCGCGATCAGATAAAGATCCTTGCCAGCTCCATGGTGCTGTAGAGAGTTTGAATGCATACTGTGCATAACAACTTCCATTCATGTGTCTACTTTCATCCAGAGAACAAGATGATAATTCTTCAAATACAGGCAGCAAAGATGATTACAGGCTGGGTTCTGCTCTGCCTTGTACCTGTGGGAGCTGACAGCCTCAGCGCAGGTCAGTATTTTCTGATTGGGCTGGAGTTTGAGCCCACTTGGCCAGGGTAAGAGACTCCACAGACAAGGCTGAAGGGCATGTCCCTGTTTCTCTTATGTAGATCTTCATACATGGGATGAGTAGAGGCTCATCTGACAGCCTCAGTCAGGATTGGGATTTTGCTTTACTAAATACTATAGGCATTCAAGAAAGACGACTCCTCTCTCAAAGCTTGATGACCTGAAACAAATGTCTGACAACTTAATGTGGACTGAAAAAGCCAAAGTAGGTTTATTAAAAAAAAACCAAACATATTGGGTTTTTTTACCTTCTTCCTCCCTTATTTGCCAGGTCAGAAGAGCCACCCTAGAAATGGAGTATATTAAAACTTTCCAACCTGCTTGAAATGAATTTGTTCTCAGCTGCTGCTCCTCCTGCAGATGTGGGATGTAATAATCTCAGACAATATTGATTTCCTGTGGGCCAAATAAGCCTTTGAACAGAAATTGTCAAAATAAAAAGACTGAGGAATTCGAGCGGCATTAATGAGGGAAGCCTGGTGCCAGGTGCGGTGGGGACACAGATCGTCTCTGGTAAAACTGAATGCTGGGGAACTGCTACAGTATCATGGTGTAGTTTCACTTATTGTTATATCATTTTGGCATGAAAGTCGTGAACACTGTATTTCTTAGCAGGAAAGCAGCACTTGTCAGTGTTTTGGATAAACTATTTTTTAATTTTTGTTTTCTTGTCATTTATAGTGGTTATGCCAAGAATCAGTGATAGTTTCCCCTTTGTAATATTTCACTTTGTACTCTTAATATCTTGGTATGCTCTGCTACTCAACATCATGTGCTTTCGCTAAGAATGGGACTGCCTTATCCAGGAACACTTTGTACCATCCAGAAGAGTTACAGCTGAAATGATTAAAAACAAATGGAAATTGTTTTAAAACAAACAAATAATTAAAAAAAAAAACCACAAAATAAACAACAACAAAAAACCCATAAAACCATCATGAAGTGTGGGGGGAAACGGTTTGCCCTTTGTGTTATGTAGAAGGATTAAATGTAGCTTGTAAATGAAAAAAAAAAAAATTGGTTTCCTTTCACTCTATTTGAACAATACGTGGAAAAAAGGTCTTTGCTACAATGGGAACTTAAGTCTTTGTTACGGATGCCACTCTCTGGCTTTCAGAGAGTTGACGTAACTTCCAAATCAAATGTCAGGGATCATTTCTTTTCATGTCATCTTAGAAGTACAGAGAGGTTTGGATATTACACTGCTGATAGTACTGTAGAAAAACAGAGAAGTAGAACAGAATAAAACATTATTAATAAAAAGAAAAAAATATTCCCTGTTTGCAGATAATCTTTGGCTATTTGTTTTTCCAAGTTAAATTTCCCGCTTAAAACCCAGTTTAGCTCAATATTTTTCCTAGTAATTTTTTTCTCAGACTTTTCAAATCATAACTGTGAATCAGAACTATCAAAAAGTTATGACAAATACTCACTACAGTAATTTTGTATTAGCTGATGTACCTGACAAGCTAAAGACTGTCAATGGTAACAGGAAAATGAGGCATCTCTTCTCTTGTTCTTTAAAAGTTTTGGTATGGCTGGTTATTTTGGTGTAATATGTATTTCTCACTTGCTACAGTTTTTATTTGAAATTTATGAAATGTGGATCTGATGGTGTTGAACTTTTAGGTCCATTTTCCCATTGGTGGTGATATGTGTTTTTAAACTGAGTGGCAGTAGTGATACACACCTATGATGATAAATGGTCTTTTAGGAATGTGAGGTTTTCAAAGGTAGAGATGCAGCAACTGCCAAACATCTACTAAAGTTCATGACATAGTTGGCAGCTCTTGAACACTGTTGTATCTAGTCTCATTGGTGCTTTTTACAGCCTTCCTCTTTACAGACTTCTTACTTTTGACATCAGCACGCACACCTGGTGTTGAAAGATTCCAGGTTTCACTAACTTCTCCACTAGGAGAGCTGTGTATACATCTTGTGACACAGGACATTCCGAAAGACCCTAAAATGAATGTACCCAAGTACATCTATAAGAATGCTTAGCAGTAGCCTCAGTAAATTAGTGTACACCAAGGCTGCTGCTGGTTTGGACAATCAATTGACTGCTTGTTATTAGAAGCTGGGAAGTTCTGCAGAGGCTGGGGGGAGAAAGGCAGAAAGAAATCTAGGCAAATGCTGGCCTGGTTGGTCTGACCCAGGATGTCCTCTTGCTCTTGTGCCTCCATCATATCTGGTAATCACATGAGGCTCTCCTGGCTCACAGGGATAGTTTAAATACAAGCCTGAGGGAGACATAACTAATGCAGCCTATTTGAATAGCTTTTCATTAAGGTCGCTGCTGTTGCAATTTAAGTTTATCGCTGTTAGGCACGGCTTCTGTTCACTGTGTGCTGTAGTCATCCGTTGCTTCAGGTTGACTCTACCCTGAAGGGCAGAAAAGTTCGTTCTTCCCTTCCTCTCCCCCTGCTTTTCCTCAGCTTGATGTGGCTTTTGTTCTGATTCAAAACAGCATGAGAATTCTGCTTCTGTGGCAGAAATGCACCTACACAAGAGGTCTATATCCCTTATTTTCAAAAGTAACCATTATGCAGACTTTATGTTAATATTTTGCTGTAACAGCTGTTTGAAACAATAGCTATCTGTATCCCACAGTCCTCAAGGAGGAGGAGTCTTTATCAGTTGTAAAACCATTATGAATTTTGGTTTAGTATTATCTGCTGTAGGAAAACTAGAAATGAATCCCTACTGTAATCCTTCCATTTGCTCTGTAATAGCTGCCTTTCAGACTAGTATTGATCCACATATTATGATTGGCAACATTTGCAAGTTTGAATCAGAAGTAATTGACATTTATGCTGTATGTTGTTTGATGCTTTATTTCAGGCAAGCTATTTTAAAAAGCATTTCTGCCTGAGGATGCCATAGAAAGAAAGAAAAAGGTCAGCTTTCATCGCCTGTTCTCCTTGCAGATTGTAAATCTATGGTGTTGGTCAATGGGTTATTCTGTACCAGAAAATTTTCGAATTGTTTTGTGTATCACCATCAGAATTGTTTAGACAAAGTCAAGCAATCTATCAATACATGCAAGGAGTTTCCTTCAGAAAACAAAACATAGACCTTTCCACCCTATTACTGCTGCAATTTCATATGATGTTTGACAGTAGAACACTCCTATTTCACTGTTTTGACTTGTATTTTAAGTTCAAATTCCATGTTCAGCAGTAGGAAATTTTTGTTCTGAGAGGCCTCTTGGCTGTGTTCTTGCTGCACTCACCAAAGCATTTGCGGGACTGTTGGCGTATTCCAGAACATCACATGCAAGCCCATCACCCGTGCAGGCAGTGTGCCCTCAGTCTATGCTGACATCACCCATACATACACCTGTCCTTGTAGCAGTGCCTTGGTCCTCCTGGGGAAGCCTCCTACCAATGGTCTGTGTCTCTGGGGCACCGGTTGCCCGAGTGCTGCGGTCCTCCCTGTTCAGCATGGTCTGTAGGGAGGTGGGGCTGCATGCAGCTAGTGTTTTCCCTGATGAATACGCCATCCAGCTCTGAGGGAGGCAGGTTTGACGTACATGGGGACACTGCTTAAGGCTTGCAGACACTGTAATTTAATGTAGCTTTGATATCTGTATGTTTAGGACCTGGGTCAAAGGGACTCTTTTCTTTTAGAAGCAGTTTATCTTGTGTAAACCTACCTTGCAGGTGCCCAAGAACTGTTTATTCTGGGTGAAGGGCTTGTGAGGAGTGGGGTGAGGTGACCTTAAATTCACCTATCAGCTGTTTATACAATGGGCATCCAAGCTTCTACCTGTATGCTGAATGGTAACTGGTGAAGGAGCTATTCAGTCTGTAGTTGTGAAAAACTGGCTTGTGTTTCTTTTAAATCAGCTTAATGGTTCCTCCAGCCTTGTTTTTCCGTACCTGTTGGTATGAGGGGCAGCGTGGCAGCCTCACACAGAGCACCTTCAGCCGGAGGAAGGAAAATGGGTGACAACAAAGCTCCATCATTATTTCCTGGTACACTGAATTTGCTTGTCTCGTTCTTCTGTCAGATCATTAAACCTGTGTAGTGAAGCATGTCAGTAGTTGCCTGATCTGTTTGGGTCCCTGAGAAATCAAAAATGTGAGCTGATATTTCCAGACTTCTGCAGGATGACACGCAGCTGACTTGCATTGCAATTCGTGTATTCCCGACTGTGTGGCGCTGTGCCGTGGGAGCAGGATCTCTGCAGTGGGAGCAGGTGGCAGTGAGGGGTGGGAAGGGATGGGATGACTGGAAGTTCATAATACATGTGTCCAAACAAGCAGCTAAGCATCTGGTGTTTATTAAGCATCTCTTAGGTCAACATATGCTAACGCTGACTGCTTGTGAAATGGGAAGAGGTGCAATTTTAAAAAACTCAGTAGAGGTTTGAAGGATGATCAGACAAGAATTTACCATTTAAAAAAAACCCCGAAACTGAAAACAATAGAACCAATAGTACCATATTGTAAATACTTAAATACACTGATTACAACCTCAGGTGTTAATTCTACACTCAAAGTAATTGAAATGAACAGAGGAGAATGGTTCATAAGTTTTAGGAACAAATGGAAATTGGTGCCTGCCTGCATACCTGAGGCTACAGAGTTTATCTGAGTAATTCTACACAAGGACCAAAAATTTTTGATTGAACTAGAGCTGCTTTAAAAACAAGGCTTATTCTCAACTTACAGGCTTTAAAGATAGAAAAATGCATGTGTGCAAGAATATGTAATCTTTGGCTTATATGCTGCAGCTTCGTTTTCCTTCTAATATGCACATCCACTTTGATGTCTTGTTTGTCACCTTTTAATCTTCCTCCAGCTTTCTTAGGTCCTTTCTGTAATTCAAAAGACACTGATTTCTTCAAAAGTTACCTTTTAATTCACAAACCCGCTGTTCTGCACCATCAGATCTGTCACTATCAGGTTCAAGCCTTGTTTCTGGTACAACTTGGCACTTACTTGAATCTAGCACAGTTCCTCTGCACGTCTCCAGAGCATGTTACCTAGATCCTTGTGACTTGCCCCCACTGGCAACCCAATAGTTTTACTTCAGAGTAACTTTTCTGCTCCTACCAAGCTGTCGTGCTTACAAGTGACAAATATGACCCTTCTGCAAAATCTGCGTACTTATCTGGCACCCGTCCACAGTGTCCTGCCAGGGTCCTCCCATAATCTCTTTAGTTTTGATATTCTACAAATTTTGGTACTTGCCAGACCTCTGTGTGGACTGATGCAGGATGCTAAACCAGAAAAAAACTTTACAAAAGCAAAATCAACAGTTTTCTTCCAGTTTATCTCCCTGAAATGATTCCGTGTGGTGCTAGAGCCTGCACACAGACAAAAGCCGTCTGTTTTGAGTAAGACTGTTGTATATGCACTGAGGCAAACTTAGAAAAGTAGCATATGATTTGCCAGTGTTTATTTTGTATTAACAAACAATTAAAACCCATCTGTTCTTTCTCGGCTTATGTACCTGCAGAATTAGATCTCTTCAAGGTACAGTAGTCAGGAGGACGGGGTCTTGTTTCATTTGTCTGGTCATCAGTGCTCTCATGGGTTCATTTTTTGCAGTTGCCAATACTGTCTAATGGACACACTGAAGCCAGTATGATTCTACGTAGGTGTATGTAGGTTTCTGAAATTTTGCAAGAGTTCAAAACAAAACCAAACCACTTTGTTCCTGTTATCTGCCATGTGAATCGGTGTATTTTCCCTCCACATTGTTTCTTCCCTCTATCTAGCCTTTTGTTTGTGGCTTTCATATTACAAGCTGTCTAGGAAATGAGTTACTTTCATTTTATTAGAGTGGTGTTCCTGTCAGATAAGTGTTTAACAGTAATGGTGTTAATAACAGGATGATTTTAAGCGGAGCAATGTTTGCTTACTAGCGCTAGGAACCATTGTTCTGAATCTTACCTTAGCCAAGTTTGCCAGGCAGATGTTCAGAGCTCCCAAACTCACTTGTACCGTTCAGCTTCCAAAGATGGTGGAGGGAAAAGACTTACAGTTTTGATTCAGAAACAGAGGTATTTAGCTCTTTACCTCAGTATTTATTGTTCATTGTCATGCTTTCTAGCATTATCTGTAAAACCTCAGCTGCTAGAATTGCATTAATCCACTAGAAATGTGGCTTTAATTTATCTTTTTAAAGCAAAATGTCTACTTGCCCTTCTAGAAGAAGCCTTGAAAGCGTGAATCAGGTGCGGTATAGTCTTGAAAAGCTGGAAGGCAAATAAAAAGAGCTCAAATACTAATTGATTGCAGAAAACCTCGTTGTTTTTTGAGCGAGCCCTGCGATTTCTGGGAGCCAAGCCTCCCCTTTTTGAACTCGCCTTGAGCAGTTGAGCAGGCCGAAGGCGTGTGGGGGGGCGGAGCTGGACGGGGCTTTTCCTCCGAGGCGCAGGGGCTGCCGCGGGCAGCGGGTCGGTCACCGCCTCCCCTCCAGCGCCGCGGGGGCCCGGCCAGCACGTCCTGCCCCCGGGCGCCGTCCTGCCCCCGGGCGCCGTCCTGCCCCCGGGCGCCGTCCTGCCCCCGGGCGCCGTCCTGCCCCCGGGCGCCGTGCATCCTCCCGCCGGCATCCTCTGCGGGAGCCCGGGGAGCCGTACCCCGGTCCTTGCTTGCTTGGCCCTCTCCAGCTGGCAAGCGGCGGGGCACGGGGAAGGAGGTCTAAAGAAATTCAAACCTGAATGATCAATCGATTTTCCTTCCCTGGCCTGTTTTTAGAAGAAACTTAATGAGAATGTAAATCATGGCCATAGAGACGAATAAGGTAACACAATATGAATATCGCTATAAAGCGATAAGCAGCACTGCTTTACAAACTTAGTAGAATCTTAATGCTAAAATCTTTACAAGCTGTTGAGAAATCCTAAAAGGTGGCCAGCTTGTTATGGATGAGTCTGTCCTAAGCCCCAGGTGTTACATTGCGAGGTGGGAATTTTTGTACGTGTACAAGCTGAATGCTAGGAAGAGGCAGTTTCAGGAGAGACCTCTTTCTCTGATTCGGTAATATGAAGTAGCTTTATTGCAAATAGATAGGGTAGCTGTCATAATCAAAATCTTTGGCACAACAGAATACTGGTCCAGGACTGGGGTTTGCAGGTACTGCTGACAGCCTATGTTGTTCCAAAGCTATTGATAACAAATTCTTATTTTGCAACAGTTGAACAAATGTGTATCTTTACTTGTGGGAGAGATATTTGCCCTTCTAAAATACTTTTTTTTTTTTTGGCTAACTTTAGTGTATTGTTAAACAAAATCTTATGTTAGAAAACAGATACAGAATGTTTTCTTAGTCCTTTGTTTATGTTATGTTTACACTTCATAGCTTTTACTATGCTAAGAGGTATCTGACACCATTACACTTTCTTTTTTTTAAAAAAAACATTGAGTTGCAGTATATTGTTTGACCACTGAATGTCTCTGAAAACCATATAATGTTCCAGGAGCAGCAAGTACATCACCAATAAAGAGTATAAAAACCACAGAACTGTACTGAATTCCCTGCTTGTCAGTGGTGACAGTCACTCAGCAAATTATCCCAAATTATATCTCCTGTGATTTAGCATATTCTAAGAATTGGTCCTTTTCTATAAGTTATTCTGCTTTTTCCTACTTTACATATTCACAGAGTGTAAGCCTAGAATGAACTTCTGTACCGTGTATCGTGCTGGCCATCTGGTTTTCTTATCCCTCAGTTATCCTGCACCGAGCCTGCAATTTGTACTTGCAAGAGAGCATCCAGAATGCAGAAAGACTTCAGGGGACAGACATATTCCTTGCATCTCTTAGCATTTTGTTCCTGTGGTGTCCAGTGACTCTTGCTCAAAAACTTTTTTGCCTTACTGAAAATATGCAAGTGGTAGGCTCTGGCTTCTGTATTGTTTCTTTATATATTCCCCTCAGCTCCAGTAAAAGGGCACTGGAGGATCTAATATGTCCTATAGTCATGACACCTTCTTGAAGAGCTCGTTCTATTGAGATAATCAAAAAGGGAAAGAATATGTCTGTTAGGATGCTCTCTAGCTGTTGTTTCGTACTTCCTGCAACTTCTCTGACTGTTCTATGTTCTTCTAAAGATGTGGACGTCAGACCTGGACCAGCCCCATTTGCAGAGGTAAAATTGTTACTGCAGAGCTGTAGCAGGAGCAAGAATATGGGTTTCTGAATTTCCCATCTAAATCTTCTGAGTCACACCATTTCTCTATACAGTGATGACTATACTTCATGTAATCTGTTGTCCATAGTATCTTCTATCCACTTGATTTTTTTGTACCACCCATTCTCTAAATTTCCTTCTAAATTTCTCCACAGAAGACCCAGAGCTGCTTGTTTCCTGCTTCAGATGTATTTGTAATAACTTGAATCTATTTTTTTTTCAATCTAGCAATTACTATTTTGTATCAGAAATAGTGTGGCCAGTAGGAGTAGGGAAGAGATTGTCCCCCTGTACTTGGCACTGGTGAGGCCACACCTCGAATACCGTGTTCAGTTTTGGGCCCCTCAGTACAAGAAGGACACTGAGGTGCTGGAGCATGTCCAAAGAAGGGCAACGAAAGCTGGTGAAGTGTCTAAAGCACAAGTCTTATGAGAAGCAGCTGAGGGAACTGGGGTTGTTTACCCTGGAGAAGAGGAGGCTGAGGGGAGACCTTCTTGCGCTGTACAACTACCTGAAAGGAGGTTGCAGCAAGGTGGGTGTCGGTCTCTTCTCCCAAATAACAAGTGATAGGACAAGAGGAAATGGCCTCAAGTTGCACCAGGGGAGGTTTAGATTAGATATTAGGAAAAATGTCTTCACCAAAAAGGTTGTCAAGTATAGGAGCAGGCTGCCCAGGGAAGTGGTTGAGCCCCTATCCCTGGAGGTATTTAAAGGATGGGTAGATGCAATGCTTAGGGACATGGTTTGGTGGCGGACTTGGCAGAGCTAGGTTAACAGTTGGACTAGACTATCTTAAAAGTCTTTTCCGACCTAAATGATTCTATGATTAAGCATCTTGAAAGGTTTTCCATTAACATTTAATCCTAAACTGATCAGCTCCCAGCTTTTATTTAAACACCTAATCAAATGTAATCCGTTTCCTTAAGTCTGAAAGCTCTTCATCATGGACAGATGATGTTCAGTAGGGCACAGTAGGGAAACAGGGGTCAGGACTCTGGTTTGGAGAGTAATACTGATTTTACATATGGATCCCAGTTTGTTGTTTTAAGGCTTCAGCTTATTTATTAGCACATGCATATCTGCTTCAGAAGGGTATTGAGATATTTTAGACAATGGTTTTATAGGTCTTTGAAATCCTATGAGAATGGCTCCTGTATATGTTTATTTCTGACAATAACAGATTAGAAACAATTCTCTGTTATTTGAACTTTGGACATTATTGAGCTGTTCTGTACGGATTATTTTATTGCTTGAAGAATGAACTATGAAGTAATGAATAGAAAAAGGAAAAAATTATTCCCAACAAAAAAAATCTAAATAAAATTGTTAAATGTTGATAAAAGGCATGACTCACTGTGCTTAAAACACAGTTGACATTTATTATTGAGTTTTAGAATAACAATTTCTAGTGGAGTTGAGTTTGTTATCAAATTTCCAACTCCTCATGCTTGTTGGGGGCGGGAGGGGGAATATCTATTTTGGTTGGTTTCAGTGAAAAATGTTGACTCCTCAGAACCAAGACTTTTCACACAAGTGTTTTGACAAAAAGCTTTCCTCAGGTTGAGGTAAGGAAGTGTTTCTGGGGGGTGTGGATGACAGAACGGGTACATATGGTGACTCCCAAACCAGGGCCCTGGCAGAGAGGGAAAGGCGACATGTGCTTGTAGTGGTCACCTGTCCCCTTTGATCAGGGCTGAGCCAGCTGGCACTCAAGAGACATGGGAAAGAGCTAAGGAGAGATGTGGGAGTATTGCAGGGAGCAGGGATGTTGTGTGGTGTGGGAATCTGTTTAGTTAAAGCTGTGTTGAATGGGAGTTGCAGGGAAAAGGTTGTAGCAATACAAGATATGCATCTGTAGCATGGACTTCTTCAGTTCCCTGTGCACAGAACTGGCTTGCTAATTGCCCCTATAGTTTGGCAGAGCATTACATTGTCATGGTTTTCAGAGTTGCCTAACAAATTTTAGGGGAAAAATTTATGATGCCTAATAATATATCATTTCTATGTGAAGATTCTCTTGGATTGCCACTGATAGATGGTGCTGAGAAGCAGCGTCTGTTGTGTGTACGTTTGGTTTCTAGACACAGCAGTGTACCCGACTGTATTTCACAGCAAAGTAACTGCAGTTTATATCCTACCCTGTTTTTCTTGTGTATATGAGATCTGAATTGTTGGTTTCAACAGTGACGATAAGTGCTAATGCTGCTAGCAACACATTCATCCTTAAATAAAGTTTTTCTTCTTTAAATGAATCACAACTGAATTTGACCCAGTCCATGGGTAGCAGTGGTAGAGTTTCCATGGCCATGTAAGTGGAAAATATGTGGAAGTGATCATGTATGTAAGTGCATAGGAGGGTACTCGGGCAGGTACGACTTCTGGGTAAGATTTTCTGTCACTGCAGTTCATTTCAGTTTTTCATTTTTCTAATCCGTCTAGGTTGCAAACACTTTAAAATGCAGATTGAGGAGTAACTACTACAACATGATGGTTCTTGACATCTGTTCGTAGTGCTTGATATACAGAATTTGGCCTAGGATGCGAGTGTTTATTATCAAATAAAAGGATAATATTTCTCTAAAAGTTAATTTTTTTTTGTATTTGCCCTTTACATTAACAACAAGATTACAACTTTCTTGTGCTCTGTCTCTGCAACAAAACCTACAGTAGGTGTTACCTGGGGAAAGAACATGTTCCAGGGAAGCAAATGTCATGTTGTGATCATTAAAACAAAATAAATTAACTTACCATGTTGTAAACAAATGTTGTTTGTACTGTGGCAATGCCCAGAGGCTTCAGTCGGAGCTGTGGAGGCGTTGTGTTACGTATCAAACAAGTGTGGAGAAAAGACTACTGTGGGAAGAAGATTCCTGAGCTGGGGGAATTAACCAGAAACCTAGCACCTGTGTTAATCACAGTCAAGAGATTTCTTTGAACAGGCTTAAACTGTGTGAGGAACTAGGAGCTCTGGTGGCCTCCAGCAGACAACAGGTTAGAGACCTGGGCCGTGATCCCACAGAGGTATAACAGAAGCATCCACTTTGTAGGGCATGAGCTTTGAAGGATGATAACTTTTATATTATACTGAAGGGATTTACAAAGTATGCTTATTCCCTACTGAGAGATGGGGTAATCTACCAGAGAAACAAGAAGTTGGTATTTACAGTCAAAAATCTGCAGGAATCGGAGATTGAATGGGAAATAAAACTCTTACCCTGCTCTGCATTAACTCTTCCAAATGTATAATCCCTACACAAAAGTCCAGTGAGGGAAAAAGAGAGCTCTTGCTGGCCTAGAGCAGGGTTTTTTTTGTCTTGGGTTGTGGGTTTGTTTTGTGTGTGGTGGGTTTTTTTTTTTGGGGGGGGGGGGGGGGGGGGTT
>VYZW01045752.1:158-35902 GCA_013401315.1 Balaeniceps rex
GGGGGGGCTGCGGGAGGCGCCGGGGTTTGGCTGCCGGCAGCTTGGGGGCAGGACCCTGAGCCTGTGTCCCCCCCACCCGGCTGTGTCCCGTCCCCCCACACCCCGTCCCGGGGGTCTCTCCGCGCTGCCCCGGCACTCAGGGATACGATTCCCCTTTCCCACGATCGTCCCCGATCCCTTCGGCCCCGAAACCGGACCCGAAATTGAGGTCTGGGGGTGATTAGCATCGCTGCGGTTGCCCCGACGGGAGCGCGGAGGGTGAAAATCGCTTAAACTCTCTTATGTGTAATTTTGCCGCCCGTCTCACAACAGCCGGGTCTGAGATCGCAGTTAATTAGCTTTGGATAAGGAATTGCCCGAAATTAAACAAACAACCAACATCGGCGTGGTTCGCTCGGACTGCGGGAGGAAAGGGCTGGCGGTCGCGGGGCGCGATTTAATGAATAAAGGTTGATTTTCGCCTTCGTGCTTCGGGGGAGCTGGAGGGAAAGCGCATCCTTTTGCAGAGAAGCCGCTCTCGGTATTCGTAACGATCCCGACGCCCCGGGGTTTATACGGGGACCAGCTCCGGCAAATCCTTCTCGTCCGGGGCAAAGCACACGGTCGGAACCACACGCATAACAAGAAAAATACGGTCAATGGTCCGGGAGCATTTAGTGTCTTTCTTAGTCGCTTAGAAGATGTAAATCCCCGGGTCTTAAACGGGACTGTTATTCCGTTTTCTGCTGGTAAAAATGCCTAAAAATCCCCTTTGCAGGGGCAGATGCGAAGCGCTCTCCCCAGGGTTGCAAGTGCCGGGTGTCTTGACATCACGGTTTGGGGCATTTGGGAAAAGTCTTTGCGTTTTATGTCTTCGATAAAATAGTTAAAAACGCACATGTGAAACAGTGAAGCTGAATCGGGGCAGCTTTCCCGGGCTACCTCCAATCCCAAATGTTCATCCCTCCTGTGATCTAAGCAGGGGTGTAATAACTGGAGGATTTTCACCATTATGTTTCGTTTTAAAACAAGTGGACAGACAGTTTGGAGACAGAGAATCACTTAAAAGTGAGTGCGATAAAGAATTATGATTTTGGGTTTCCTCCTTTAATCATAAGGGGAGGTGTTCAGTTTTTTGGGTTTTTTTGGTGTTTTTTTGGGGTGGGGGGGATATTTTCCTGTTGTTATTTTGTTTCTGTCAATGTCACTGCTGATGATTTTATTTTGCATCTTTTGGGGAAAGAGCTTACCGTGTGTATTTGGTAGCCAGAACAGCAGGAGAAAATTTTACATTATGTTTCGCAGGGTGCCTTTTCCCTTCCTTGCCTTTATTATTTATAAGAGCTCCGCATCTCTTTGGAGAAGGGTCATGCTGGAAAACGCTGATTTGAAGTCTGACTGGACAACATCTAAGCCGAGCAGTTTATGGGGAAATCACAGCTACAAAGGGCATCTAAAGGACAAGAAGCAGGTAGATTTTTAAAAAGCAACTTCCTCCGTGTTTGAAAAGCTAAGCCGAAAACGTTATTATCTACAATTACAACAAATCTGTGTTTATCTGTTTGCTCAAGACACCCGCGATCGTTGCGGGAGGGAGAGGAGCAGTCTGTGGTATTGCCCTATCGCTGGAAATTGCGATTTTTGCTTCAGGGATTTGATGTATTTGGGCAAAGGCAGAGCCATCTAGAGGAACTGCCCAGCTATGGCGAGGCGGGGAAGGCAGTTTCCCTCAGAGGCATGGTATGCTGCCTTCGAGTTTTCTGTAGCTGATTTCTCTGCTTCCAACAAAGGAAACGGGTGAGAAAATAATGCTGAATTAGCTCTAATAAAAATGCGTGTCCTCGGAAAACTCCAGCTTGCTTTACCAAATAGTAAGGAACGTGAAACAAAAATCGCTTTAAAGAGGTTATTCCATAGCTGGGATGGCAGGGATATGCAAACCAACACTTAATTTCAAGAGTGGAGAGAATAAAGCTTTGATGGTGTGACGGCTGTAAAAATGTTTCGTTTTCTTAATGAGTTATCCTGCAAGTAGCATGCGGTGTTGCCTTGAAACATCGTCAGCTCTCAGTAAAAACCTGTTGCTGTTCCCTTCTGCCAAGGCACGAGGAGAGCAGCGCGAAGAGATCCAGCACTCTGCCTCTCTGCTTTCTAAATGCTGCTTTTTTCCAGAGAGGTCTGGGAGACGTTTGCCTTCCAGAAACGCACCAAGAAGCTGGCAAGCAAGGTGCCGAAACACAAAACTGAGATCAGTTTCGAGGTAAGAGTCTGAGGCTACTGTCCATCACTGCGAGCAGATTCGGGGTTGGGCTTGAGCAACGCTGTGAAATTACTCTGTTATTACCGAGTCGTTGGGACATTCGTTAGCGTTGGCATTACGAGTGTGGCAGTGAGGACTGCCGGGTAGGGGAGCCCATGGCACCTGGGAGTCGGGGCTGAACCGTATCCCCAGCCAGCTGCGATTACGTGCAAACCTCTCCAGCCCGCTGCCTTGGAAAGTGTTTCAAGACTTCCCGAGGAACAGTGCAGCAGGAGAGCAAGGTCCTCCCCATCCTTGCCTTGTGCTAGCCACACCATTCGCTTTGGCGTTGTGCTTGTCCTTGTCGCGCGTGCGGCAGGCGCTTTTCCCCGTGCTAGGAAGACACTGTCTTTGCCTCTAAGGCCCTGCTCCTCTGAACATGTAGGTACAGGCTTAACTTTCCTGTTGTGAATCTCAGGTGTGTACAGCTGAACACGGAAACCTGAAAATGCTTCAGACCTGAGCACCCAGCCTCGCAGCGGGAACCGATACCTGCACCCACCTGGGTCTCTCTCCGTTTCCCGAGGATGCTGAGGTCCAGGCACAGGGAACGTGTTGGAGGATCGGGACCTAATAGCCCATATTGGCTGCTATTGACTTTACCAGTAGGAGAGAGACCAGGATCCCTTCCATGGCTCCGAATTGCTGCAGTGAAGCAGGAACCACAGGTTTGGTTTGTTTTGGCTGCATTTGCAATATAAGTCTCACTTTTTCCCCAGGGCTGGCAAGAGGCAAAGCAGTATCTCTATGGCTCATACAATCTGCACATGAAGAAATCTTCTGTATCTTTCTCCAGAGTAATCAATGAAATTGGGAATGAGTTCTTCATCCTTGGGGACAAGATGGGAGAATTATCTTTTCTCTTGCAGTGGTCCAGTGCTGTGGCTTCACTCTCAAGAATATCAAGGAATTGACTAAGAACAGCTCAAATTAAATTCAAGCTCTAGTACACTCCCTTATTTACAGCTAAGCCTATTCCTTCCTAGATTGGGTACTTTACACCTATTAATATGCTCTAAGAAAGTCTCTTTTCTCACTCAGCCTCTGATTTGTCCTGCAAATGTGTAACAGAGAGTATCTGATGGTGTGCAATAGATGTTTCACTGCCATGAATTTGGGAAGGGTGTTCTGTGTACGTGTATACAGGTTGAAGTAATTTTTATCCCTTACCTAAGGAGAATAATGTATATTCCTCCCTCCCTGTATCTAGTCATCTATTGGACTGAAGTTCTGGCGATCAAATTTTGCCAACTTACCTTATGATAAGATCAGAGGTTTTCAAATCTTTCTTGATTTTTCAGACCCTACAACATTTCCTGGGGAGGTGTCCTCATTCCGTGATTTTCAGGCTACCGACAACAGGCTTGGTTTGGTTTTGTTTCTAGTTCATGGTCTCTGTAAAAACACTGCAGGCTGCAGACTGAGGGTTAACGTTTTGGAATAGCAAATATTTTCCTGGTACATTTATATGGTGCTGAGTGTGATGGAGCCCCTGGACTCCACCACGAAGCAAGGAATAAATCATAGTTTATCGCAAGCCATAGTTACTCCGGTGCTTTAGGCTGTCGTGAGCAAACACCATCGCTGAAAGAAGCAGTTCTGCTCTGTGTCCACCCCTGGCTGCTTTTTCTGGCTGCTGTGCTCGCACAAGTGTTTCTGTGGTTGTGGACTGGGGCACTGATCCAGCTCTAAAGGAACACCCTCTCCCCAGTCCTTTTTTTTTTTTTTTTTCCTTTTTTTACCCCCTCAGGTTAGTTTTAGCCTGCCTAGCCCCTTCCTGAGTGAGAGCTTGTTAGCGACTGATTAGCCAAAGTTTTGATAAAAGCTTCATTGTTTGTAACCTCTGTAACCTAGCCGGAGCTGTGCTCCTAATAAAAGTGGGATTAAATAGACACTTTGGGAGTGAGACATTTGCAAGTGGGAATTTCAGAGTTTTGGGGGACAAAGGGATATGGCCAGGCTTCAGTAGCTCTGTGTGTCAGAAGTGATTTTACCAAAACTGGGAAAGAAGCCTGACTTTTGGGGTTTGCAGGGAAGAGGAGCCTGGTGGGAGACAGAAAGAGGTCAACTGTTTGCGGGTGGATTAAGCACAGGCTCCAGGTGTTTGGAAGCACGTTTGCAGAAGCTCTCAGCGCCCTGCATTCCTCCTGCCTCTCCTCGGGCTTAAGATTCATAAAAAGCATTTAAAAATCCCCACTCTGATCCCATGAGTTTAATCCTTCCTCACCTTATTTTTGCAACAATAAAAAAATCCACCTGGCAGTGAGGTGTGACTAACTTGGGACTATCAGATAGTGTCTTCTCTGGGAGGAGTGCAGGGAGCTTCATCCCTCCTGCTTAAAGCTAGAAGCTGACCTGGGCTGAAATAAAGCAACATCTTTGTGCTTTTTATGTGGTTTTGATGTGTAATGGGATATTTGAAATGGAGCTTAGTGCTCTGGGCTGGTTGCCCTATAGTGATCGCTCCTATAGAGTAAGATAAAGGCCAGTATCTTTTGGTCTTAAGTCATGTGAATAGGCCACCTCTGCCTTAGAATGAGTAATGGAAGTAGAAAAACATAAAGATAAATTTATGGTCAGCTAAGGTAAAAATAATCAAAACAATTAGTAGATAAAGGCAGTAGCTGCCATCACCACCACCACAAGGAAACGGAGGAGTATTAAATTAATATTTGTTTTCCATGTTTGTCTGGGGGAGAAAATCAGATAGTGTATTAGTATCAGGTGCCGGTGAAAGAGCGTTTTGGGCTCCATTAATAACTAGGGATTAGCTTAAATAGCAACCACATAAATTAAATATTTTATGATCAGCCAGTCCTGGTAATTCACAGCCAAGAGTTTCAGAACTCTTGAAACCAGGAACATACCATGTGGGCCATTAATGCTTACTTTTCATTTTGGGACACTGGAAAGATTTTAGAGGACTAAGAACACTGATATTGGCTCATTATTTAAAAGGACTGGGCAAATGATTTGGGTAATGCTAAGACTGTCAGCCTGCCACTGTTAAAGGCAAGAAATAGTAGGCACATCACTTGATTAATGAATTCTTAAAGGAAGGCAATGAAATTGATGGAAATGAGTGAGCATATATAGAACATAGGCCTTGTCAAATCAATTTGCTGTTCTCCAGTAAGCGAGCAACTCCTGATGTAACTGATTTCTGAAAGTGTTTGGTTAATACCATGTTGGAGGTGGATTTTTAAAAAAAGGTATAAAATCAACATGGTGCAAATTAAGTGCATCTAACTGGTTAAACAGATCTCCGAATGTCACTGAAAAATGAATCCTTGAGTCTCTCTTTGCAGGGAAGTCCTGTGGAAACTGGCTCATTATTCTGTTTCTGTCGTTGATTTGGGGGGAAAATAAAGAATCATTGTAGACCAAATGTGTAGGAGTCTGAAACTGGGGCTATGGAGTGTTAGAGAATGAAGAGGACAGTTTGCTGACACAGAGCTACCTTGACATCTGCATGGCAACTGGGAGAAAATGGGCAGAGTGTATTTCGATACGGAGAAGCAAAAGGACACATTTAGGAATAAAATCTGAGATTGATGAGTGATAGAGTCCATCCTGGAAATTAATAATTTTTTTTTTTTAAAGTCGTTGGGGTTCTTGTGAATAATCATCTGTTCCTTGTTGTGATCTCGGGGTGAATGAGGCGTAGGAATAAACAACAGTCTTAAGGGTCTTTTCCAACCTAAATGGTTCTATGAATTATAATAATTTCATATTGGTAGTGCATGAAATTATGATAGCACCTACAAAATCATGAGTAGCAGGGTACGGTAACAGGGATGAAGTTGTTTACTATCTAGTCAAATACAAGAGCTAGGGGACATCAAATAAAACTGGTAGGAACTGTGTTCCTGAGAAGATACCACTGCACACAACGTGCAGCTAAGCCTTGAAGCTTCTCAAGGAACTCAGTTTAATTACTTAGAGGAAGGGCATATTTTGGGTGTTTGCAGTCTATAAATACCTACGCAAGAGCAGAAGCATGAGGATGAAGGACAAAACAGGAACCAGTGGCCAGAACTGAAGCAGAACAGATAGAAGGGGCTCAATTCAGCTGCTCACACAGGGATAGCTGGGACTATTTGGGGTGCTTTGCAGTCTCCAGTGGTCTCCCACTGGCACTCTTTCAAATATGTCAGGCATTGCAGACGTCTCAGATACTGTAGGGAACCTCAGACAGCTCTAACACCTTTGCATCCAACTGAATGAAGTACAAAGTATCAGTTTTTACTATCTTGCATAATTGTTAGAACAACTTACCAGGACTTATTGTGGATTTTCCACCAATTTTAAAATCAAGGTGGGACATTTTTTTTCTAATACATACTTGAAAGAAAACAGCTACTAAGAGAAACTTTAGCCTGGATCCTTCTGCATGCATGTGGGCTGTCCACAGTGATCTCCCATGTTCCCATTTTCCCACCGTCAGTCCTACCTTGAACATTGCACTATGCTCCAGCTCCAGACTCAGAGCTTTCCTTGGTTGGTTTGCTGTCTTTGCACTGTACTTAATTTTGCCCAATGCAGTGATATTTCTGTCCGGGTTTTAGTGCCCAGCCAGGCAGGCGATTTGGGTAATTTAGATACTGCCGTGTTGCCTAAATAAGAATTACCCTCTGTTGGAAGTATGGCTGTTAGGAGAAGGGCTGAGCACCGTGTTATCATCTAAGCCAAAAACCCACTCATATGATGTAGAGCAACATGTGCTAAGACCCACAGGGCCGTGTCTGCCATGAAGGCTGCTGGCAAGAAATGTTTTGAGCTCTATTCAGTCTTCTTGACCATGTAGATGCTATCTGGTATCTGTAACTAGGTCAGTGTCTGATGAGGGGAAGTGGTCCAGTGAAAGGGTTGCTGTTAATGGAAGCTTTGGCCAGCAGAAGCAGGAATCTGAGATCAGTTTGGGTAAAATTTCACTCCTAATGAGCAAGTTAGAGATGTACCAGCATAATACTATGCACCTTTTGAAAATCAGGTGGACAGACAAGGTAGCGATGTCATATGGTAAAACCTTGTTTTAAGGCAATGATGAAAACACAAGAAAGGCATCAGCAGGAATCACAGTAGTAAAAAGAAAACCCTGGTCAACTCAAGATTTGTCACCTTTCAGAAATCAGCCCTTCAGTTTAGGGCTGTGGAACAGTTTCTGTAGTGCTTATAGACATATGGGCTCCTATGACAGATACCAAGGAAGAATTTCCTTGATTTCTTTGAAGAATTTCCTCGATTTCTTTGAAGAATGCCCTTGACTTCTTTGAAGAATTTCAGGTGATTTTGCTGCCAGTCAAGGCATGCCTAAGCTGTACCTTGGGAGTGAACCATTCATGTACCCAGTGACTGACGTTCGTGACTGATTGGCACATGCCAAAGATTGGCAAAGACAATACTAACAAGGAGCAAATATGGCAGGTGCCTGCAGGCTTTCATGAGGCTCCACGGACTCTACATATGCAAAAAGAGGTGCAAATGCAAACTAAACAGGCAGCAGAGCTGAAAAGTTCTCACTGGCATTTGGGAAGACCAAAATTAGCAATTAGAAGGAAGAGCAATCCTTGGGTATCCTCTGGAGCAGTGGTATTCTGCAGTCATAAACTCATCATCTGTTTCAACAACATTTATTTAACATGGCTTGGTGAGAAAGAAAGCAGGCAGCCGCTGAGCCTGGGTGTTGGAAGGCATTCTCCGCCTGGCCAGTGATAAGCAGAATGCATAGGTGAAAAGACATACCCTGAGCAGGCATACCCAGAGCTGGGCAAAAGTCAAATAGCAAGGCCAGTTGAGGAGAATTGGTTTAAAAAGCAAGGCAGCATTAAAATGTTCTTGGGAAAGTCCAAATCGAGATGGCCTTTTATAATAGATGCTAAGGAAGAAGAAGAAGTGTACTCTCCACCACATTAATTTTGAGGAGAGCCCCCTACTTTCAGAAAAGGGCAGGCTGAAGAGATGGGTGAAATATTACCAGAGTCTTTACAGACGACCGATCAAGAGATGAAGAGATTCTCAGTGTTTGGGAGATTACAACGCTTCAGGAGCAGGATGACAAGAAGAATCTTGCTGGCAGAGGCTGCAAAGACGGGTTGGAGACTGAAGAAATCTGAAGGGCTGAGAATGGATCGATGGGGCTGTAGCATGGGTCATTGACGCAGTCAGGCAATTGTATATTATCAGGAAAGAAAAGATCCCCTGAACAAGGAAAAGTGGACCCTAGTTAGCAAATTCCCACAATGGTAATCTTCCAAATTCTGTACATTTCCTGATACCTAAGCAAATTCCTCACTGTGTCCTTGCTGGAGGATTCAGAAGGTGGATTCAGTTTCCACAAAGCGAGAGGGACAGTACAGCAAAACCAGTGCAAGAGGCTAGTCACTGGCAAGTTCAGAGATATCAAGAACTTCAGTTGCACAATTTCAAAAAGTCATTTGACCCAGTGTGTTGCAATAGGTGTGTGGAGTGTCCTAGGGCTATGTGATATGTGTAAGAAGCTGCTGAAAAACATTATGAAGAGGTGAGGTCAGCAGTCCTGGTCAAGAGGAAGCTGAACAACTGGTTCAACACAATGACTGGTAGCAGACTGGGTGACTTGATAATTTGCAGCAACTTCTGGAGTGGCCTGTAGAAAGCGAAGGATGGAGTTACAGTCACCAAAGACTTTGGGCAAAGTCAGACAAGGAGATCAAGAGCCGGAGGATGATCACATCTTCAGTGGTGGTGCCAGTTCATCAGATGTGCCAAGTCAGGTTGCTGTGTCCAGTGATGAGTGATGCAGATCAAACATTGGCGTGGGCCAGACAAAGACCAGGAGAAAAGGGAGAAAGGATGAGAACTACACAGGCAGGTAGCAGCAGGGTGGACAAGATGGACCGCCCCATTTATCTGAGAAATTTCACCGCACAGGACAGCAACAGATCCCTCTACAGAGATCTGAAGGAGGATGTAGCTGGCGCACGTGGGCGTAGATCATCAGAAACAGTCATGAAAAGTCACAGACAAATCATGAAAGAAAAAATCAGGCTACTCAGTAGGTCCCTGTCCTTGCTCTATGTGCAAAGAAATGGACGGTGAGGAAGGCAAAACAAAAAAAGGCAGCTGGTATTTGCCACGAAATGTTACAGATTGTGAGACCATGTCAGAAATGGGACAGCAGTAGGATTTACCGAAGGGACAGTCATCTGTGAGGAAACTCTGGCTGCTGGCTGGCTGGATAATCACTTTCAAGGTACCCTGTTCTTTGTTTTGGTAAAGGGAAGAGGATTAACATGCTGATGGTAGGAGAAACTAGATTTTTGGTTTTCATTTTGATTTTTTTTTTTTGCTTTACAATTTTCTCAACAGAGGTGTGCACCCCTACGTCTGAATTTACACGTACCTCTGTAAGCTGCTACTTCCTAATCTTCCTTCATAGACCCTTTGAGCCTGCAGTCTGTGGACCTGAAGGGGTGGATGGCATAGGAAAATGAGTCTGTATTTGCTGAACACAGTGGAGCATTTGAGAATGACTTGTAACGGTCCTCTATGGTCATTAGTCTGCGTGACAAAAAAATAAAGGGCAAACCTCTCTGAAAACGGAGATGGCAAAAACAAGGGAACTGAGAGGGAAAAGGGGCAAAGAGAAGATTTATGCATGCAGCAGTTTCAAATCCATCCTTGAGCAATGAAACCACTTTAAGTTTCCAAACACTGGACCTATGACACCGGATTACTCTAATGGGCCAGGCAGACAGACCCCTGCCAGACAGCAACCAGCACCAAATGTGCAGAAGAAGAGGCAAAATCCAACTCAAATTTCCACACTCTCCTCTTGATGGGTAATCTGGCTCTTTACAAGTCAGGAGGTTTCTGTGGAGCAGTGAATTCACATTGTGTAGTCCCAAAGTTTTGGATGGGATCCCTAAAAAAAAAAAAAAAAAAAAAATCATCAAATGTGCAGGATGGAGAGAACCAGATGATTTAATCTGGGCTGTAGGAAGGGTGAGTGAGATAGAGGTGATTGAGCAGCATCAAAGGGTGACAATCAATTTGAATTTCCCCAGAAGTGATGTTGATGTCTGTGTTGCTTCTCCCTGTGCTTTTTCTTTAATTAAATACCAAGTGTTCCTTTAGTAGTTGGAATAACACGCTGTTCTTGGGGAAAAGAAAACCCAAGTAATCCCTTTATCTGCTAAAATAGATGATTTCTAGTAGATTAAACAATGGCCTTTCAGCTACCAGAGCATAGTTCAGGCCATAATTGAAGTCCTCTCCTTGGCCTCTCCTCGGTCCCTCGCAGCCAGTAGTGCGTAGAGCCCCATCATCAGAGATAACCTCGGTGACTCTTGTCTGCCGTGAGTGTTTCTCCAGATGAGGAGATTAGTCAGAGATAAAGCATATTACCTGAAAATAATAAGTGATTACGGTCCCGGACTGTCTCTCCACATTCATTTCATGCTGGTTAACCCTTGCAAAACTGGCTGCTGGTAGGGTTTAGGTCTTTAAAGAGGAGGGAGGGTGAAGGAAGGTTTTCCATGTCTGAGTGGAAAAGGGGAAATTTCGCCGTTTGTTTTCTGTTTCTTGCCCTGGGTGGGGATTTCTGGGGATTTCAGCAGACACTTGGCTCCTTGCATTGCTGCAGCCCGCGGTCTGTGGAGGAGCCGGGGCTGTGCCTTGCAGTGTCCTTGTGCGGTGCCGTCACCCTCTGCCTCCCCGTGCTGGTCAGCTTGAAGCTGCGAGGTCTTAAAACTCCCTTGCAAGTCATCTACCATTTGCTTGATGGTGACATACAAAAATACTGGATGCCCAGTACGTACACACTGGCTGTGTTTCCACTGCTGCATTAAACAGGACCAGGTTGTGGGCCCAGCCAGCAACCTGCAGTAGTCCATAAAGTTAAATTATTAGCGCGGGCCAGGCATGTTTTGGGGTTAACAGTACTCTTCCATGCCCAGGCATGGCTCAGAGGCTATAAAGTTCTCAGTGGGCAGTTTCCCTGGGACCGGTCTGCTATGGGGAGTGCTGGCTGGGCTGTGTGGATGTGAGCCTAGGGCTGGTATTTTTTCCAGCATGGATGTATCTACTGACTTGACAACACAAAACCATTTATAGCTTCCATATTCATTCATCAACAGGAGATCCAGAGAAATACAAAAACCCTGCAAGGTTTTTATAGCAAATTGTCCACATGTCTAGGAGAAAAAAAATGAACATATTGTGTTCAGAAATTCAGATTGGTTGCCTAGGTAGGATGGAGAGAAGAAATGTAAAAGAAAACTCAGGTTGAAGAAATGCCTTGAAATCTGCTTATGGGGCATTGCTGCTGTTATCACTGCTGGGAGCGAGCTCCTATGCTGCAGAAGGCAAGTGTCCTGACAGGAAGGTCTTTTCCTTGGTCTCCCTGCAAATATTACAGATGAAGTCCTGGCCCTGTTCAAGTCACTGGGATTTTTGTTAATGACTTCATTAGGACCACTGCTGTTTCATTCATAAAAGGCATCTTCCCAGCTCTCGTGCCATTATGGCATCCCCCGTCTGTCATCGGGCTGGTCTCTGTGAGCGAGGGACAAACGGGCTCATCCTTCTTCCTCTAAATGCTTCATCAGCCGCTCCCTTGAAGACTGTAAATAAAGGCCGCTGGGGATAGCTTTTCTGCTTGACCCCTCACCTGAAATGAAAATAAAGGTGGATGAATTTCATCCTGACACGGAGCTCCTTCCCAGGCTGGCTCTTTCCCATAGCTGTTGACAGTTACCTGCCAAGCCCCATGGTTACCTTTGATTTTGCCGTAATGACATCTCGGTACTTAGGGTGGCTCTGGGACTGTAATCCTCTCTGCAGCCTTAACCAATTTATAGGGTAACCTGAGACCAGGCTCTCTCTTCCCCATGATTTAGCCTCTTGTTAACACTCACCGAAGGTATCAACAAACTAAATGCAAAGGGTTTATTTTATTGCATGCCCAGGGTTGGCAAATATCTGCATGCACATGCGCTGTAAATCTCTGCTTTTAGAGTGTAGCTGCATGCGCTTGCCACATTAAAACTGCCCAGTATTTTTATTTCCCCAAAGTGTGCTGCTAAAACAAATGCTTTGTTAGCAATAAGGGGGTAGCACTCCAAGGAGCCGTTAAGAGCAAAAGTGAGGATTCAGCAAAGTGGGATTTATCCACGGTTTTGCCACGGTTTTTCATGTGTGATCTGCAGCTTGCTTTGTCTCGGAGTGCTTCGTCTTTAAAATCCTTCAAGTCAAAGTCCTTTATCTGTCTGGTGTGTTTGGAGTGTAAGCTCTTCAGGGCCAGGGCTTTTTTTGTTGGCATAACAGCTTTTATAATAACTCTCCTCTGATCTTTAGAGGACCTACCTGTGCGTGTATAATACAGTTATAAAAGAGCAGTCTCAGCTTCATCACAGTGAATGATCCTGGCATTAGAAGAGGACACGAGTCCTGGTCCCTGCTCCTTAACCTGTATTAACTGGCTTTTCTAAAGGAGATCTCAGGGCAGATGATTTACACGGCGACGGAAGTAGGAGGAGGATCCCCGGGGAAAGCAAACACTTGAGACTTCAAGGTGGGATGACTTCGGTGGCACACTTCTCTAATGACCATCTGATCCAGGAGGTGCCCGCTTCCTAAGCACAGATCAAAGACAAAAGGTGACTTCTGAAATGACATGCAACCACCTCTCGCATTGCTTAAATTCTCTCCTCCTGCTAGTGTTTGATCTCACTTTACTTTTCCTGTCACTGGAAGCAGGTGGTTGCTTTATTCTCCCTGACAAGTTTAGATCAGCTGAACAGCTAATGGCTGCAGTGGGAAAATCTCCCGGTTGCAGACCCAGTCCAAACTTTGGTGTGGTCAATGGAAAGGCTCCTCTTCATTGTAGTCAGTTGTAGATGATGTCTAGAGCTGATTTGGAGTGGTCGTTATCCTGGCAAACTTGCCTTTGAGAAGTAGATGTGATTCTATTGCAAGGTGAGACTCAAGGGAAGACCATCTGGCTGAAACCCAGAGCTCCTCCAGACATGGGGATACAGCTTGAGGATTTTCCATGACGTGCTCTAAATGCATAACCCCCCTATATTTATTTCTAGCAAGGACTCGTGCATGTTATCGTGGGCTGTATATGGTGGCTCCACTGACTGCTGGTGAATAGGTCAGGCTCTCGGCCACCGTGAGATCTGTGACAAATGTGATTGCAAGGGACAGGCGTAAGTCAAGCCAATGTCATATTGTAACCAGACTTATGTTAGACCAAGAGCCTCCCCCAGACTCGGGTCACTTGCGTGCTCTGCTCTGAATTTTGCCTGTTATTCCAACGTGTCCGTAACGCATGATGCTGTTCTGCCGTCCTCATGTAAGCCTATCTCTAATTTTAACCTTCTCCTTCCAAGGAGAAAGAGGAGCAGAATTTACCTAACAGGCAAGCCCTTAACAAAGCCTCGGATATCTGATACACATAATGGTCCCAGAGGCATGTTTACTTTGGACTGAGTGAGTGAGTGAGTGAAAACCATTTTGGAAAGGCTTTTTCACCTCTAGCGACTTAACCTAACGAGGAGAAAAGTGATGTGGTTAAAGGGCTATTTAAACAATGGCATTAGTGAGCAGATTTAGGTTCTCCAACAATACATATATGTATTTGCCTTACACAGGTGCATAAATATGCATTGATTTGTATCACAGGACACATCGCGTAGACGGTGATGAGATTTCAGCCATCCTCTGCTGATGGATGGTTTTTTTCAGGGAACCGTGAGCAAACAGCTGATTGTTTTAGGAGGCTACAGCAGAACTGCCCAAAGATTTGGGACACCACCGTTGAGTTCACCAGGTGCCCTTGTCCTCTGTGGAGAGGAGCGTCTGTGCGACAAGGAGTTTGACTTTGAGGGCTCAGTCCTGTAACTGATTTAGGTGGCTGGAAGAGAGCTACAGGTGCCTCAGATTTAGGCTGAAGGATGCTGCTTATTTCTGATCACAAGATGCCATAAATGCCTCCGCCGATTTATCAAGAAAACTGGAGAGAAGCAGGAAATAAGTAACTCCATGGGAGACCTTCCCATGTTGGACTGCTGCACTGCCATGAAAGTTCATGTTTTCAGACCCAAAGGGATGACTGACCTCATGCTGACAGAATGGGCTGTCAACACTCGTCCCTTGAAGAAGAGTCTCCCCTTTGCGCTTTGTCTCCCCGTGGTGATAACCTGAATGGAGATTCACAGATTACGCCCTGCCTCTTTCACGCGATGGGGGTCCTGCTTACCGATCGCTTCCCTCTTTCAACATCCTCACAAGGGCAATGAATCTTATTCCCAGCCCAAAGAGCACTTGTCAAGAGCTGGGTTGACAGGGAGGTATGTCCTCCTTGGCCACGTTTTCTTGCATTGAATTGTTAATAGCTGAGTTGGTTCACCTGAACCCTGCCGGTACCCAGTGCAGCGCCTTGCACGAGAGCAATGTGGGCTTAGATAGCACTGTTGCCATTTCACAAGTGGAAAAAGACAACAGATATGGGAAGTTAGGGCCAAACTGAGGTGAAATTAGTCTCTGTGTCACATCCTATATGCTACTGCAGTCTTACTGAGGCTATGAGATCGACTTTCCAGAGGTATATAGGTACCTTTAAGCACAGGGAAATGTCCAGCAGGACATTATAATTTTACATTATAATTAAGATCTTTTACTTTAATTTAAACTCTTCTCATCTGATTTTAAAGGACCTGAACTCAGCTGTTACGCATTTGGGCCCATTGGAAAATTCTCCCAAGGTGCTACTAAAACACATAATTGCCTGCCTTTGGCAATCTGGTCCCAGCTGGCTTGTTGTAATTTCCTTCTATCCATGCACATACCATGATGTGGAGTGGTCAAAAGCACCAGCACCCTCTGAAAACCTCCCTGCATGTTTGGGGTGGTCATTACCTTGAGAAACAGGGGCACTTCCATTCAGGTACGTGGTTTAGGCTCCCGACCCTGGGAATCTCAGCCGTCACCTCCCTGCAATATTGTGAAAATAAACCAATTATTTAAGAGCAATCTTCTCCTGCAGGTGTTTGTAGCACAGCCTTGGTCTTCAGCATTAAGTTGTGTCTTAGAGATGTGCAGACAGCTGCACAGACAGCAGCCATGCAGGGTACAGTGAGCCCTCTTCGATGAACTGCTCCTAGGGCAGGGAAGCTTTAGGAAAACATACAGAAAGTATTTAGCTGGGGGAAGGTGGGGAGGAAAAGGCACAGGAAAAGCTGCCTGGTCAAAAAAATGCTGACAAAGCAACCCCATGGCTGAGATTCACAGGTAACACCGAAGTGCCTGTTGCTGCTTTGTGTAGCCCAACAGAGTTTGAATGATCATGCAGTGGTTAATGCTGTAGGGAAAGGGGCAATTCCAGCTTATGTGAAGCCAACACAATATTTCCATTCACTCCAGTTGGATGTCTCCCTCCTGGTGGTTCTCATGTGCAGCCTGTGCTGAGCACTGTGTGCGGGGATGCCGGGGGAGGGATCTGACATGCAGGAGCATCCTTCTGCTGAGTTTTCTTGTATCGGGGGGCTCAAGAGAAATCTGGGACCATTGCAAGGAATTGGTGTCGCAGGAGAGATAATGACACTGCAGCCCACAGGCATCTGTGAAGGAAGTTTAAAAAAAGTCCATATGTATAAAAAAACTTAAAAAAAAAAGGCATGTGGCTGGTTTACTTTTTCTCCATATCTGAATTAGCAAGGAGGAGGCAGATAAGCTCTCTCGGAGGTAGAGGAAGATGAGAGCTGGCAGTTTTGTTCCTACCCACTTCTAATTGGGAATACGTTGGCAATTATCAGCCCCATCGTTTGGTATTTGGGAAGAAGAAATGGGAAGCTGAACAGCAATAGTGGGCTGCTCCTGCATGAACTATGCTGGCAAAATGCCTTTTAATTTCATGTGAGCTGCGCCTGCGAGAAGACAGAAGGATCAAACCATCATCAAGGAAGATTAGGATTTGGAGCCAGGTTTTGGAAATTGTCTCCTATCTCAGTAATGAATCAGACACCTTAGGTGAAATTCGGATCCTACTGAATAAGCATTTTGGTTTTTGAGTTTAGCAGGGCCAGGATTTCACCCCTAACTTCAAATATATCCAAACACTGCTGTGCCTGCAGCTTGGAGCTAGTTACCCACGTTACATCCTAAAATTGTATCTCATTTATATTAGTCTTGTACAACCTTATTCTGCTCCCCCTGTAACTGAAGAGAGTTCAGATGCTGAGTTCGAGATGATGGCACTGTCCCTCCTTTACCATGCTGCTTTACAGGATGCTGATATTTTAAAAGTGAATCTTCTTAATTCATGTTATTCCTGATAATTTTAGAGTGCAGACTTGGTTTCATTTACATCAGAAATAGGATCCATTTTCCCTGCCCTGGAAGGAAGACACTCTCAAGGGCTTACTGATATTTGTGTGTTTGACTTTAAGGCAGAAGTTTGTTCCTAATTAATTGAATAAGTGCTTTAATCCCTGGCCTGAGGGCTTCCCATAGAGCATTAGCTGTATTAAGAAGGAAATGGAGTGTAATCCCTTTAATATAAGCACAGGAGAACACGAGAGTTTCACATTTCTGGAAATAATTTCTTTCCTTGTTGCATCATTTATTCCAATATTAATTTGCATAAAATACCATGGGGACGAAGGGCTTCTCCTTCTGCCTGACTCCAGTGCTGAGCTGTTAGCAGCACACGACCCTTGCCAGAGCGTTAGCATCCTCGGGCTCCAGTTATGCACTGGTGCGTAACAAGGTGCCAAGAGAAATAACTCCAAAAATTCAGCTCGTTCCAATGGTGCTTGTGAACCCAGGTCCGTGACCGGCTCTCCTCTGTGGGGGATCCTGGAGCCAAGATGTCATCTTCCTGACTCATGCGTCATCACCAGCATTTGCTACTATTTGCATTACTGTAGTGTCAGAGAATCCCGTTTCTGAACCGATAGCCAGGCTCATGTGTAGCTACAGAAATCGGGCTCTTGGATGAGATTCAGCTGACCAAACTCAAGCTTTCTGAGAAAGCATCCCCAAGTACATACCTACATTGGTCATATGAATTGGGCTAAATGAGCCAGGAAGCCAGGAAGGATCCGCTCAGAGGGAGACGTCCTCTTTGTGGACATCTAAAGTTAGGTGAGATTAGCCTTGGATGAAGTGGATCTAAGCCTAGTTAATGTTTGACGTTTTTTAAAGAGTAAATACTCTTTACTGGTTTGCCGTGTCTGTCCATTTGTGGGGCAGAAGACTAAATCTGAGCATCCCCTGCTGTCTTATGTTGCAGGTCATCAGAGGAAGGGGCTACAACATCTGGATGGGACAGTTCAGGTGTACTCGGCTGCCCTCCGAGATCCCTGTCTGCCTTATTTCTGCAAATGTTTCCCACCCCTCTACGCAGTGAGGTAAGGATGATGTTTTCTTCCACAACGCATCCACAAAGCAGGTCCTTTCCTCCCCGTTTCCCCATCTTTTGCTCCCATCTTTATCTTTAGCAGGAGCTGGGTAGGCTTTGAGAGCTCACAAAGAGCAGGCTTTGTCCCTTTCCTGGCCGTATGTCCCCAGCATGGCTGGCTGCAGCTGAAAGAGCAGGTAGCAGCTCCCCAGCTATGACTGTGGGGTGGCTTCTCCTCCAAGAAGCCCTCACCCCACACCTTCATGGGGAACCCCCTCCCACCAAGGCCTCCAGGGTTCTGGAGCGCAGGTGTCTCACAAAGGGACAGAGGTTTCCCTTGTCCCTGGAAACACTGTGGTCACGCAGGTGCTGGTGGATCCCATTGCACACGTACCCTATCCCAGGAGGTTACACCCGTGTTTGTCCCCCAGCTGGCTCTGGTAGTGGTGGGTGCTGCCATCTCTTCTCTGCTGGGTCCCACCAAGCTGCATCCCCTGAGGTGTCCAGCTCCATACGTGCTGATTGCTGGGCTGGACGGGTATATTTTGCATTGCTGAAGCTGGATGAAGTCAGTCATACTCTAACTGCCAATTTGGGGTGCACAGGGGTCCTACAGCCCCAGATGAATCCCCTTCCTCCTGCCAGTACCCAACTCCAGGTCTCTAGATCCCTTATCCCTTGGGGCGGTGCGGAGGACAGGCTCTGGTTTGCTGGTTGTTAACTGAGTGACTTCTGGTCCAGGTTCCTGGCTCACCATGGTGGACGCAACGAGGAAACCAGCACACTCGAAGGTGAAGTACACATGGAACTCTCATCCCACCTTGAGGATGAGGTTTGCAGGGTCTGCCAGGCTGGGAAGATAATAGGAGCTGGTGACAACAAGCTTCTGGGTCCTGGCCAAAGGCAGCCACTGGTCTGGGAATCCCAGAGGGGGAAAAGAGTGAAATGTCAGAAAAAAGGAATGAGAGTAGAAAATATATTCTTGCCCATAATAGATAACACTGTTGGCAAGGCACGAGGAGCCCTCCCTAAGGTGCTGTGTGCTGGTTCATTTTTATCACACGAAGCATGGGAACGCAGACCCATGCCTTGGCTGGCCAAGCCACCCCTGCATCGTAGACATGTTCGTGTAGCAGTGGAGACTGCAGTAAGACCTTCAGTTGCCTCACAAGAGCTCATCTCCCCCAGCCCTCTGCCATGAATTGACAAGTTAGCACATTTAATGCTTTAGCATAAAAACAGCTCCCTTGGGTCAGCCTGAAGGCTCATCTCACCCGATTTCCTGGCTCCAGCAGTGCCTGTGGTGGATGCTGAGGCAAGAGCACAGGAAACAAGACATGCACATAGTCCTTCTTCCCTAAAATCATCTCCCCATCTCCATCAGTTTGCACTGCCATAATTTTTGGTGTTAGGGCAGGTGTCACTGGGTTAATATCCTTTGGCAGAGTTTTCCTCCATAATTTTTCCAATCACTTTGCAGAATGAGTATTGATCCTAGCCAGCACTTAACTTTAAATATGTGATAAGCGCATGGGAAATACTGCTGAAATAGGAGACGAAAGCACGTGCTGATTTAACCTGAGTTGACACTGGACCTTAGCAGCTGATCAAAGTATTTCGACAGCTTTATATTAGTGCTCTGCCCGGGGGCATCTGAGCAGTCAGAGGAGGCTTGAGAAAGGCTGGAGGAAGGTGTTTGTTGCAAGGGACTGTCTGGGACAAGAAGAGCCCCAGAAACCATTGCCGAAAGGGCGTGGGACCTTCCTGGCCATCCGGCTCGGGTCTCAACTGAGCAAGGGGTTGCCCCTCTTGGACTGGCCCCAGGTAGCCCAGAGGACAGAGGCTGCGCCCAGAAGAGCAGCTCATCCTCTCCTGAGCTACGAGGGAGCATTTTGTATCACCACTTTCGAAGGCTTCCCCCAGGTCCTAGCAGCTCTTTGTGTTTGCCTCCTCTCATTCCAGCTGCCTGTGTCACCAGGCATGTACAGGAGTCTGTACAAGAGAGACTACCGGTGGTGCAAGGAGTACAAGCCACCCAACGAGGAGGACGCGCAGGTACCGTGGGCTTTTCCTTGCTTGGCTCTTCAGCCCGTGGTGCCAGTTCCTCTCTCGTGGCTACAGAACAGCCAGGAACGGGGTCGGTGCCGAGGGGGCAGGAGATGTGGGTGCCATCTGCACCGGCAGGGTCTGCTTTGGTCCCCACCGCTGTGAGCCACCGGCAGGTCACATCACGCCCAAATGCCCTTGGCTTGTGTCCCCATCCCTTCTGCGGGAAATTCCCCTCATGCCCTCCGGTAAAGCTGCTTGGGGCGGGCGATGCTAATTACACTCATTAAGTCAGGGCACTAACGACTGCTTGCTGAACTGGCGCCTAAGCCTTGGACTCCTATTGCTCCCTGTGGGGCTGATGGAGCGCGCCAGGATTAGACCCATCCCAGTACCGCCTTGAGGAGGGGGATTGCATTTGGGATGGAGGTGTCTCCTTGCCTTGACATGGACCTGAGAAGACTTCTGCGGGGAAGCTGAGGTTGTTTTTTTTCTAATCTCCTTGCAGTGCGGGTGACCCCCTGAGCTATTTAATCTGATTTGCCTCGCTCCGCCTGCCCTGGCTTAATTGCTTGTGGCAGCCCGGTGGGGACAGCTGCGGTTTGCACTGGGCCACTGCGGAGAAGTGGCAGGGGGCATGTTCGGTTGCTAAAGTGCTTTGGGCTCGAACGCTCACGAGAGAGGAGGGAAAAAAAAAAAGTTCAGGCTGGGGAGGAAAAAGGGGGGGGACAACAACAGAGAAATCATTATGTGAAGGTGCCCGCTGGGGCAGAGGGGCTGTCTGTGGCCACCGCTGCCATCCTTGCCTGGGCAGCAGCCTGGGGAACCCTCTCTCCTCTCCTCTCCTCTCCTCTCCTCTCCTCTCCTCTCCTCCTGCCCCAGGGAGCGCTCCCACTGCCAGCAGCCTTCATTAATGGTCCAGCTCAGGGCTCCCGCTGTTCTCTGGGGCTGGCGAGCGCTTCCCGGGCAGCCCCAGCCTCAGGTGGGTGCTCTGCTTCCAGGAGCTGAGATCCAGGCTGGGAGGGCAGGGTTTAACCCCTGCCTGCTGGAGCACAGTTTCCAAGCCATGCATCTCAACTTCTTTTTCTTTTCTGTTTTGCCTTTTTTTAATTTTTTTTTTTTCCCCAGAAGGCTGCATGCTCCCTGGAGGTCCTGATGTGTTTTGGGAGATAAAAAGGGAGGGAGAACCCGAGATATGTCTGCTTTCCTTGGGTTGCAGCTCCCTTTGACTCCTTATTACCTCTTTATTAACTCCCAAGGCCCGCAGAAGAAAGCTGTCCCACAGGGTAGCATGATGATGAGGTACTTGGGAAGCCATGATGATGAGGTACTCAGGAGGCCCAGGTTTCCCTCTTAGCCCTGCTGGGATTTGGTTTTGTTTTAAGAGGATAAAACCTCTTTAAGAAATATAGTGGTTTTTTCTCTGTGAAATTTTGGAGGGTAGCCTGCTCCCAAAGGGAAGGTGGGGAGCTCCATGGGTTAAGGCAGAAAGCACTGGCTGGTGAGCCATTGCCACCATGGACTCCTGGAGGCTCCTATCCCTCTGGAGATGCCTCATGAGGAGCTCTGGCCATCCTTGGAAGCCCCCAGATACAGGTAGTTCCCGTAGCTCTGTCAGCATGGTGAAGGAGAAGCCACCTTGGGGAGAGCCCTGGGGACCTTGGAGGTTGAGGACCAAATAGAAACCCATGGAGATCCAAACCAATGATGGACAAACCCCATGAGGATGGTCCTTGCTGGCCGTAGCATCCTGGCAGAGCTCACAGCAGCAGAGTCTCTTCCTGAGCCCCTAGAAAGGAGCAACGGGCTCATGGTGGAGCTGTAGTGTGCAGCTGGAGGGGCTGGAGCCAGCAGAACCCCCCCAAAGCAGCCATGCCAGCAGCCCCATTAGCATTTCCCCAACACAAACCCTCTCCCACCAGCAAACCACTGCTCGTGCTGGGGCTCCCTCCCTCCCTCCTGCTGTCCACCTGGGGCCCAGCAGAGTCCCAAGCCATAATATGGGCTGAAATAAGAAGCTGTGGCGGTCCGTGCATTTTTAATGACAGTTATGGAGCTGCTTTGTGGCCGTTGTGTCCCCGGGGGTGCTGACCCCACCGAAGCCCAGGCTTTGCTGTGGGCAGGTAGCGTTGCTTGTTGATGCTTTAGCAGCTGGCCTTCCCACTCACCGCCTCTCCCTTCACGTGGGACTCCTTTCTGCAGAAGCTGCAGGTTGCAGACTCCCAGCTAAAAGCCAAGGAGTTTGCCGTACCCCGGGCGATGACCTACAGCGACAGCGTTGTCTGGCAGGGGAGAGGAGTCATCCCAGCACCGAGCATCAAAGCCAGCAGTCGTGCTGATGATGCAGGAGGGAGAAAGCCAGAAGGTAGCACCTCTGGCCTCAGAGCCTTGCAGCAGAGAAAGCCCTTTTCTTCAGTCCTTCCCGTTGCAGAAAGCTACCCACCGAAGTCCTACCCTGCCACCGAACTGGCAGCAACCCCGGCACAGAAATTGGAGAGGCTGCAGGCTCTCGCTGAGCCGGAGAACGAGCTGTCTTATTACCAGCGTCTTCCAGCTGCTGCTCAGACTGCTGGAACAGCAGGTAATTCCCCCGCGCCGGCGCCGGCCGCTCGTGAGCAGCTGACTGGCCGTATCCAGCTACCCGAGGGGCTGTCTGCCTGGGCCTTTGCCAGCTGAGCTCCCCCTGCCCATGGTCCACGCTGGCTGGACACGCACGGATGGCAGCATCCTGACAAAGCGTTGGTGCTGGGCTGAGCCCGGCGGGGATTAGCAGTGTGGGCACAGCACCCCTTCACCACGAAATACGCAGCTCCCAGGCCAGCTCAAAGCACAGACGTAGTGAGCTGGAGCCCCAGAAACCTCTGCAGAGCCACGCTCGGTGCATGAAGACCCTCTGCTACTGAGGCATCAGCACTGCAGTCTTATCTTCTTATCTTCTGCAGAGTTTTATCTTCGCAGCTCCTTTGGGATAGGGGGAGATGCAGTTAACCCCATGTTGCAGGGGGCAAACAGAAGCGCAGGGAGGCAAAAGGACTCTGTGGTTGAGCACGAGGGACTTGGGTGGTTCAAACCAGCAGCCCTTAGTGCCCTTCTGCTAGGGATAACTGGCAGCAAATGCAGCAAAAGGGCTGGTAGCCAGCCCTCAGCCACACCATTTAACAGCTTGCTTCCATGGATTAAAATGCTGATGGAAGTCAGGAAAACAAAATTAGTGGTCACCAAACATCATCCAGCCATGCCCAACCTTCCCAAAGTAGCGGAGATCTTCTGAGCTCCTATGTGAGAGAGAAAGGTGCAGCATTGCTCAGCAATCCTCCAGGACCAAACAGGAGGACATAAGGAGGAATGTCCTCTCTATTCCCTGAGCTCACCTCTCCCAGCATGGGATGTCTGTGCCTGGAGCTGATCACCTCAGCTCCCTTCGTCATCAGTGGGGAGAAAAGACACAGGCATCTCCCGTAGCTTAAATGCCACCTTGAGGATGAGGTGAAGTAAACCCTGGCAGGTTTCCTCTCTCTCTACTCACTAGGAGAGTCTGGACAAGCAGCTCAGATGGACATGTGTCCATTTGGACAGATGTCCATTTGGGCTGTCCATTTAGACTGTATTTAACATCTGAGGGCTTCAAGCATCTCCTTGCCAAGCCTGTCTGAAGGTGTCTTGCGCTAATGACACAACTGCTGCGGGCTTTTCCCTTCTTGCCCTACCCCTGTGCAGCCCAGCAGTGCGGTATTTCCCACAAAGTCTTTCCCTTTCATAGATGAACCTCCTGCAAAGGGTCTCAGCTCCTTTTCACGCTCCAGGGCAACATGGAGACAGCATGGCTCTTTCCACTTACTTCGCATCACCATAAATCCTTGCCCTCCTGGCTTTATGAATCAAATCGATGCAAAATTGGTGGACCTCAGCAAAGCTCTGCTGAATTGAATGGGTCTCCCCTGATTTATGCCAGCTGAGGCTCCAACTTGCTGTTGTTGTTTGCTTGCTCCCACCCAAGGGTAGGATTTGGGTGAGTAATTGATGGTGCTTCCCGACTAATGTGCTCTTTTCTTCTCCCTTCTCTCAGGGACATTGCTGCGCAGGCAGAAGCTGGCCCCAGGCTGGGTCACCTACCAGCAATTCACCCTGGAGACGTGCCAGGCAAGGCAGCACGATGCTCAGCAAAACAGGAGCATGATCCTGGGCTCGTCTGTTTTGGTGGATGGTCAGTGGATGGAGGTTGTGGCAACTTCCCCATGCGGGTGGCTTGTGGCCTTCAGCCTGGCTTTGGGTTTTTTAATTTAACGCAGGAAGAGACTCAGGAAGGTGAAGGGAAGGTGAATGACATGGGAAAGGTCTGCAGAGTCCCTGTAACCATCTGCCCGTCAGTGGGGAGAAGCAGGGCAGAAAAAAACAGTTCCCTCCCAGAAGAGGTTGGAGCATTGTAAATAACATTTCTTTCATCCCAGTTTCCGTATGGGCCACCCCATGTAGCGCAGCCCTTCTCGATGTGGCCTCCATGGAAATAATGCCGACCGCTCGGATTGTATTATCAGCCTGACAGGGGCATGTATGTGTGAAATACCTGTGACCTCAGCCTTGGTGAAAACAACAAAAATACTTTACTGATGACTCATTACAGGAATGTGTCATTTTTAAAATACACGGAAAATCTGAAACGTCTACAATTGGCGGCTCTTCTTTGCGTGTCCTCCCTGCTTTGTTGCGAGAGGTGGCAGCACGTTTCTCCGCAGGCAGATCTGCTCAAGCAGGAGGACACAGACAGGCTATTAACATACAGATGGGGCATCTCTGGAGAGCAGGACCCTGCTCTGGCACCCCTTCAAACCAGCTCCTACGGGGATTTTGGGGGAAGATAGCTCAACAGATGGGATGGTCCTCACTTGGGGGTTAAGCGGACCTTGGATCTCTTCCCTGGTTTAGTCTCTGATTAAATAAAGCAGAGACGCATTGCTCTGGCACGATGAAAGAGAAAATCTAGACAGCAGGAGAAAATATACCCCAGCTGACACGTCAATGTCCAGAAGGGAAGAGCACAAGGTAGCATTTCCAGATCTGCCTTGCGTGACTTCCATCATACATAAAAGACTATAGAAAATAAGGGCTGAATAAGCTTGTCTAAAAGACCTTCTCTACGCCAGGGATGCACTTCTTGCATTTTCCCTTGGCTAACCCTTCGATCGTGGTAGCTCCAACAGGAGCGGTGAAAGCATAAACAGCCAGTGGAGCTCAGGAAAACAGTCAGACTGTGGGATACAGGAGATAGAGACCCAAAAAAGTCTTTCAATTATTTGGACTCTCTTTCGCTAGAGTGCTTTGACCTTGACTGGAGAAGTACCTACAACACACATTTCCAGCGCTGGCCAGGAGCCCATGGTGGATACTGTATGGCAAATAAGAGCCTTTCTCACATTTTCACCGAAGATGAGCACTTAAACCAGTAAGGGAGAGGTGGGCTGTGGGGGAGAGGGTGGCTGGTGGGAGTGGGGATAGGGTAAGAGTAGGGCAGGGAGGTTTTGGAGCTGGTTGGGATTAGGTGGTGTTTCTCAAGCGTATTTCTCCGTATTCATGTTATGCAATGAGCTCAAATGAATTCCCTTGGGGCCAAATTTCTCAGGGCCTGCTCAGCCTTTTCTTGAAAAGTTCTGCAGTGGGGAGACTTCTCCTGGGACAACCTCTGATAAGTCCCTGTGGAAAGAAGATGCTGAGGTCCCTGTGGGGCTGGGGGAGGGAGGCACGTCTCAACATTTCCATGCCCGGGCTTCCCCTGGGAAAGGGCTCTCTCAAATCAGACAGGGCAGGAGCTGTTTGCAACGTGACTCATCCGCACACTATGAACAAACAGGCATAAACTGCTCCTGAGCTCTCATTTCTCACCAGAAAGGCAATTCCTCCCCGCTGCCTCATCCCCCCCACCTCCCCCTATATATTTCAGCTCTGCGTTGAAGTCTTGATTTTGATCTACGATCCTGGAGTTATGTGTGGGCTGGGTAATGGTTGATCTAGGTGGGAGATTGGTCCCAATGACAGCCATGGGTGTTGCAGCATCTGTGCCACTCCTGATGGAGACAGGCTGTCCCCCCTCTCCCCCATGCCATCAGCATGTGCTTTCATCTGCTCTATGCTATATCCTGGCTGGGTGGTCAACCGCTGCGGAAGGGGAGGCAGGTCCCCTCTCCTGGTGCACAAAGCAGAGGATGGAGGTCCTCTTCTTATCCCCTTTTCCACGTTCTCCGCAGGAACTGCTGGGTATCTGAGTACAAGGACAGCTACAGCATTTTCTTGCGGAGGCTGAAATGGTCATCGCAAATCCCGGCTGTGGGGCTGCGCTCTGGGCTGTCCTTTGGGAAAGGAATTGCGATGGACACAGCCCAGTGAGTGGTGCTACAGGTGGCCATGGTAAGTACCAGGATTACCCATTTTTTCACTGAGAGCTGGGAGTAATGGTGGGATTTCAGGGACTGAGGCAGTGGGAAAAAGTATAAGCAGTTGTGAGACCTGGTACAAACTATCTCCAGACCTGAGATAAAATGGCAAGAGTTTTACTGCTGGAATATTCTTCTAAGTAGCAGCATTTGTCCCTGCTCATTGCAGGGGTGTTGGACTAGATGACCTCCAAAGGTCCCTTCCAACCCAAACCATTCTATGATTCTACGATTTTCTGGTCTCCTAGAAAGTGATTTTCCAACCAGATCTTATTAGGAGAATGTTTTTTGCCACGAGGGTGGTCAAACACTGTCTGGAGACCAGAGAGGTGGGAGAATCGCAGGGAAGATGTTCATGAGGTGATGAGACAAGGTCTGAGCAACCTCATCTAAGATGGCCCTGCTGGGCCAGGACACCTACATTATTCTATGATTTTCTGATTTATTTTAGGATATGTTACCTATGCTGTTCTGTGATTACAGCTCCTTGGCCCTCCAAGCTGTCTGTGTGATATTGTCCATCACAATATGTGTTCCATCACCCTGGAAGCCTGGAAACCTCCTCTCTTCCAAACCCACCACCATATTTTTAGAATACTTGTGGAGTATTTGGCATAGACCTTTTTAAACACATATTATCATTAAAATCTCCCAAGAACCTGAGCTTTTATCATTGTCAGAAGAAGGCTTTTTTTGGGACAGTGCAGGCTACAGAGCTAAAATCACTCAGGCAGTTTCAATTTCTGTACTTTAAAGAAAACTTTAACTATAAACTTTGTCTCGCAGCAAGAAGTAGTGTGTGTTAAACAGCATTGCTTGTGTCAAAAAAGCCTTGTGCACTCGCAGGGGGGGAAATGCCCGAGTTTTCCAGGGCAGCTTTGAAGAGCTCCTTCCCCTCCTTTGTGTTTAACACCTTTTTCCAGGGTTTGGCCACCAATTTCAGCTAATGCTGGGTGAGCCGGAACTGAGTTTGCTGTGTCTGGGAGATTTCTAGGATTTCTGGAAGGAGCAAGGCTGCTCCCAGCCTGAAGATGGCAATGCAGAGCCGCCGATCGGAGACCTGGGAAGGGCTGATGTCCCCGGGCAGGACCGTGCCCATCACAGCCTTTCTGCTGAGCCCTGTGGCTTTAGTGATCTGACTGGGTCTTCTGAATTGATGCCAAAATTTGCCTGGAGTCGATGATGTAGAGAACTGCCTCCCTAGCACCTAAAAGGTATTGCTTTTAATGAGACATCCCTGCGGTATTCAGCAAAAAGAGATTCTTAACAGGTACAGCCAAAATATCAACAGGTAATAACAACGACAACAAATAACTTATTTTACAGTAATATCAAGCATACCTAGACCTGATGTTGAGAGGGACTGTATAGGGACTATATGTACACAGCATCACACTGGTCCCTGCCCCAAGGAGTTTATCGTCAAAGGGAATCACCTCTCTTGCTTCCTTAAACTCTGCAGGTGTTTCAACCCATCACCACTTACCCATGACAAATTTTACCAGGAACTTGCTGCAGGACCTTAGGAAAGCCATGTGCATGGCTGTGTTTCCCTGCAGGAGGAAAAGCATTGGGGGATTATCAAAATGATGTCTGGCAAGGCCAAGCTCCAAGCAGATGATACAGGGAGGTACAAGGGTCTGGCGTTTCTGCAGAGCTGTCCCCACTCTGGCTTGGGACATTACTGACCACAGCCCGTGCGGTGTTTGGGTAGCATAAAGTATTTCCACTGTAGCTAACTATAGTGGACTAGCGGCTGCAGAATTTGGAGGGCAGAAACAATGAAACTGCCTTTAACATAAAAACAGGGAAAAATAATACTCGCTTACATCAGAGTCTCCTGAGGAGACCCCGACATTTGATTTTCTTAGGGAATGAGACCATGAGAATAAAGATGTTCTTAATGGGACACGCACTTTTGCACCATTTAAAATGAATCCCATGGCCTCACTGATAGGTTTCTCTTCTGAAAAAACATCATTATCCTGCTTCCTTGTGCTGGAGACGGGCTTCTCAAGCTGATTTCAACATTGCTTCACTGCAATGGTTTGTTGCACTGACAGGGGCTGTGTCTAAACAAATGCTTAGGACACTTATACAGGGTAATTTCAAGTCATCTTCAGTAGGAAAAAGTTAAGTTGCTAAATGCTAATCAAAATGGGCAACCACGGTGGAAAAAAACGGCTGAATCAGAATATATGGTTGCGATACACCCCGTCAGGTGCACTAATGAAGATATTCAATCCGGCAGATGGGTGCTGGATTTGCTAACATGGTCCTTAGCTGTGTGCCAGGGAGGAGGAAGGAAGATGCTGATATTGAAGATAAGTGTCCTTCCTGGATACTCTGGCAGAATGCTCGTTTAGGCGCTTTCCAGCTTTGGAGACCAGGCTTAGAGACGGGGCTTTCGAAACCTGCGCTCACACGTTTCAGCCCCGACGCCCAGGATCCAGACTGTTGCATCCCCATCTCCTGCCATTTCTCTTTGTAGAATTACATTTATTTTCTTTCAAACCTTTGTTTCTCCAGCCCTCATTGCCGTTTCCCAATACTGGTCTGTCTGACATTGGCAGCGATTGCTGTTAATGCTTTTCCCCCCACCCAACTCCCTGCTATGGAGGCGGAGGTGGTCCCAAGGCGGTTCAAGCGCACAGAAGGGTGGGCAGCAGTCAGCACAGTGCAAAGCGTGGCTTCAGCAAGCTCTCACGCTGCCCCAGGGAGTCACAACTGTGTTGTCACCGGGGACATTCGGGCTGCATGCAAATATATCCAGATGACAGAAGGGAGCAGCCACAGAGACAGCTTCCCTGTCTCCCCTGTGCCCCCAGTGATGCCCCCGTTACCTGGTGGATGGAGCCTCTTCATGTGAGTGACACAGGTGTAAAATCGAAGAGCGCTGGTGGTCAAAAAGAGGTGAGAAGCTCTAGGTAATGCTGGCGTTACCTCAAAACTGTCTGTTTTCAATCCTTTTTCTGCACAGCCCTGAATTACCTGCTTGTGCTCATGGCACCAGATAACACCAGCCATGAGCTCAAGGGGATTCAAAAAGGGATGAGATGTTTGTATGAACATCAGGTTTTACACTAGCAGCTAAGTCCAAGGGAAAAAGAAATAGCAGCACAGAGAAACAATCTGGACATGAGTCCGATTGTGGCTGGTGCAGATCACGAGGTATTTTCCAGGAGCGTGTTGCCCCGTTATTGCTATGGTTGACCCTGGGCATATTTCTCCAAAGCATTTGGTGCTGCCTTGTGTCCAAAACAGAGGAACATCCCTGGATGGAGGCTGCTCTGATCCACCACCTGTCTCATGGGAAAATCACTGGGGCCATGAGAAGGATGATCCACTTCAAATCCAAGTGATAGCATCCACAGAGCAGTCAGAAACTCTTAGGACACTCGGTCACATCACAGGATACACAACCCAGTGAATACAAATTTTGCAGGTTTTCTCCCCAACACACAACTTGAAAACCGGTTTTTGGTAAGGCTGAAGCGATGCTTTTTGTGTGAGTGCCCTAGTGCCATCTCCTGGGTGGAAGGGGAAATTCTCCTTTTGGAGGTGCAACGTTGTGGTCTGAACACCCTTGGCTGTGCAGGTTCAGTCATTTAGCGACTGGATGTGTGAGTGTGGCATCAAGATACCACGCTCTGCCTCGTCCTGCTAAATTGCTAAATAAATATCTTCCTTATGGTATGTAATGGAGATATCTGTTCAGGGAAAAGGATGTTCTGGATTCATCCCTCATCATCACCATGAATTTTCAAGTAGCGTTTTCCATCTTTCTTTTGTCTTTTATATTTCCCAGCATGGAAGAACACGCTGAATGCTGAACTTACTTCGTGCATCCTTTATGGGAGAATTCATTCAAAATGATCAGAGGTTAATTCAAGAATGACTATTTCTCTACTTTGAGGCTTTCTAGATCTCACCGCTAATTATCTCCTTGGACATTAGAGGTGTAAAACCTCCTTGTTGAATAGTTTAATGAATTATGCAGTGCTGAAAGACAGCCTAAAATATGTCTGTGGCCATGCTGGTCCCCACTACAGAACATCTACTTCACCAAGGAGTGACCAAAACCTCAAATGTGATTGCTGCTCTCCGCAACTTGCATGGGAACAGGCAGAAATCCCACTGCAACAGCCTCATAAAAGCTTCCTTGGAAGAGCATGGTTAGGAAGAACTAGGGGTTTGTGACAGAATAGGCATAAACTTTCAGAGGTGTTTGTACAAACTTAATTAGAAGCTGAATTTAGCCCAGCAGAGTCAAAATATTGGTGTTTGCGATCTCATTGGTATAATGTGAAATTTGTAAAAGAAAAGCACCCTGCAGTAACACTTCTTGGACACCTCCACTGCTCTGCAAACAGCATTGCTCACTGAAAGCCATCGTTTCCTGGGAGGCTGTAAGGGCGTTCAAAGGCTGATACTCAGCCCCATCGCCAAGCAATCAACTTTTCCTCCTGTTTCGAAGAAAATTCTTCCCCTGGCCACCACCCAACCTGGCAATTATACAATAACTCATTCAGTCCCACTAACCTGTTTGGCAATTAATAGTCAGATCAAAACAACGATGAGCACATAGATAGTCATACGGCTTCAATGGGCTGAAAAGCAGAATTCCCATGGGTCACCATGGAGAAGTGTAGTAGGGGACTCCACCAGGGCAGCATCTCTGATCTCCTAATTGCAAGACAACTAACCACGTGCTTAAAGCTAGCGTGTGTTTAAGAGTTGTGTTGGAACAGGTTTGTCATATAATGTTTTATAATGTAGCGGTCATGGAGAGGGTGGGAAATGCCCTTCTTCAGAGGGAGTGGAATTAGCAAGAGTTAGTGATGCCAAAACATCATCTCCTGCAGCCAGGTCTCCTCTGGTAAGTCCTGCCCATGGCTCAGCCACCAACCTGAGCAGAAATGATTAACAAAGGGAAAGAACTTGTTAATTAAATTATTTCACCAAACTATGATTTTTGTCAAGGGCTAATGATTAAACAAAGCTTTGGGAGTAGTATAGTTTTAATGAAACTTTCTCAGGCCAATGATGGAGTTCAAAAGAGATGGAGAGAAAGAGAGAGAAGCGAGAAAGGCTTATTGCGAAGTAACCGATGGCTTGGCAGTCGAGAACAAAAGCAACTGTCAGCCACTCCTCCCAATTTTCCTAAAATCAAGTCTTTTGCTTTCCAACCAGCCTCGGCTGGCCTCATACCTGTTTCCATCTTGTTTCTGTGTGGCAGCTCAGGTTCTGTTCGTGTTCACAACTGCATCTGCTGGGCTTGAATGTGGAACACTACCTTCACAGAAATTCGTAAGCACTTAAGTGGTCTTCAACTGCCTTTACTTGAGCTTGCTTAAATGAAGAGAGGTTCTTTGGTTTGGTTAAAAACTACATGAATCATCCAGTAGAAAATGAAAGAGAATGTATTACTGAGGTGTAATGACTCCATTTATGGTGTACAGATCTCCCCGATACTGCTGCAAGATAAAAATGAGTTTACAGTTATAAATGACTACATGATGATGGCAAGTCCTCTACATGCAACTGCTTGGCCTGTGCTCAGCTCAGAGGCAGGTACCAAATGTTTTGCCTCAGTTCTCCCTCTTTTGGAAGAGAACACGCATGCTTGCTGTTGGGCTTGGCACTGGCACCTCTGCACGCTTCGCGGTCAGCTTGCACGTTGCTTGCTGGATTTGCCTCCATCAGATAGAAGCCATGGTGGTAAAGTTGTTGGAATTTTCCACTGATTTATTTTTTTTTTAAATTGGAAACGACATATTCTGCAATACTAACATTTTGATTTTGCCCATATTTTTCAGTTCTCCTTTGGTGAGATCAAAACGAAATGTTTCAACCAAGGGCTGGGCTGACCCCAACGTTTTACTTTCCTCTTTAGCTGCTCAGTCACTGGACCTTGAGAAAATTGTCTTTTGGGTGGCCTGAGCCTTCCCTTTACCTTGCAGGTCATGCCTGGTGCAGAGGACACATCTCAGGTATGCTGGGATCGTATGGTCTTCGTAAGACCTAAGCATTGCTGCGCTCCCAGTGAACAGTGGTACCATCCAGCCAGGCCTTACCAATCTTACCTTGAGCTAAGCCTATGTGAAACATTTCCTTTTTTTTTAACATTGTCAAATTGAAAAGTGGTATAATTGCAAATTCAATTCTCATCCTTCCATGGCCAGCTGGAGACATACAGCTGCATGTGTTACTCAACAGTAAAATGAGATGCCAAAGCAATAGGAAAAAGAAATAGATTTTATATCTCTGTAGGCTGCATATCTGGGAAAAATATTCCCACAGATGATACATGGCTCCTGGCTGGGTTGCTGATAATGAGCCAATTAATTAAATAGGTCAGCAGGGCAAACGGTCACATCAGAAAGCTCCTGCTCTAATCAAAACGTGAGAGTCTTCCAGCCTGGCTATGCCAACTGCTCGTGCTTTCAATCTCGGTTCACAGTATGAGATTTCACTGTATTTACCCAAGGAATGTGCATATAAAAGACATAAATAAATACAAAAAGTGAAAACAAGCACTGAAGTATTTTATTTCGATCAAGCTGTCTTGAGCATCATGTAGGAGAGCAGATACGGGCTGAGATTCCCTACTGTGTACAATTACCTACACCCTCTTCAATTCAGCTGTGACACCTTCTAACGAAAAACTAATTTACCTGGAGGGCCAGAGCAGCCGCATAGCACCACACATGACAGAAAGTCTCCCAAAATCAGATTGCGTTTCTCACTACGTCATGATCACCCTTGTGCGTTCTTGCAGGGGCAGGTGGGCTCGCATACCCTGAAAGCTGCATCCGAAGGCTGTTGAATTCCCTGGAAAGATTTCCACTTATTTCAAGAGGCTCAGGCTTTATAACACTTGAAAAAAATTAGTGAGAGGAGCCCTTCATCCTGGATATTTGTGTGCAGTCCCACGGCTGAAAGTGCTTGCCTTCTCCACCATCCTTCCCTGCCCTTGTGCCTGCAGTGGTTGCAGCTCCCTGCGATAAAACCAGTAAAACCAATATTGCTGCATGATGATCATGCTGCATGGACTGGTGCTGGGTACCAGATGTGATGGGGCGTAAAAGATGGGTTAATAGCAGAGCCCTTAAAAATAGGGGCACTGGCTCAAAACAGAGCCCTCAAACCTACAAACCACCCCCTGAGGGTGTTGGAGAAGTATAGCTTTGAGAACGAGAAGAAACTGCTTCAAACCTACCAAAGAAATGAAGAATTGGTGAAATAAAGGAAAAATAGAATCATAGAATCATAGAATGCTTTGGGTTGGAAGGGACCTCTAGAGGTCCTCTAGTCCAACCCCCCTGCAGTGAGCAGGGACATCATCAACCAGATCAGGTTGCTCACAGCCCCGTCCAACCTGACCTGGAATGTTTGCAGGGATGGGGCCTCCACTACCTCTCTGGGCAACCTGTTCCAGTGCTTGGAATAGTTGAGCAGCAAAATAATTGAGCAGCAAAACAGTTGAGCAGCAGCTGATGTGCCTGGGGAATAAGATGCCTTCTGAGTGCATGCAGTGCATAGGGGCTGGGGCAGAGGTCGGTTGCTGAGGGCTGCATAGAGACTTGGACATCTCATACAAGGGTGAGGCCCTGAGCTTGGAAGAGGATGAAGGGCTCATTACAGGGGATGAAGGTCCTTGTGGGGTCACTGGAGCAGTGAGCATGCTGCCTGCCCCAGGGACCCTGACCGTTTCAAGGACCTTTTGATGCGAGGGAGGATGATGGAGGACTTGGTATGGTGGTACGTGTACCTGAGTCAGATGCTGGTGATGAAACTCTTAGTTACATCAGCATATTTATGCCTGTACAGTGCTGCCTTGAAATCCAGCCAGTGCACATAGAAGGAATGATAGGTATTCAGCAGCCGTGTTGCTTGCATCGGTTTCCTGTTTGCCTGATACAAAGTACATGGGTTTTATTCTAAATGGAGCTGTGCAGCCAGCCTGAGAAATGCCAGCTCTGATGTTTTGGCTTTACATACAATTCTTTCTCAACCCAATATTGTGTTTGCAGGAAAAACATCAAAGCAGCATTTCTGCAATCCTTGGAAGTTATCTAACTCCAGTCCTCTCTGGAGGGCGCGCTGAAAGAGGCGAGACATGAAGGAGGAGGAGACTATAGGAAGACCCTATGGAGTTCCTCTGTTGACTAAGAAAGGGCTGGAGGGCTTAGGAGAAGAGGGTGGTGGTGTAGATCTGTGGGATGGAGAACAACTTGGAGACACCCATGCAGTCAGGAGTGCCTGTGGGGTGCGGGGACCAGCCCATCCTGTGGGGATCCGGGCACGGGGTGTCAGGCGAGTGTGAGGATGGGGCATTTTGTGGTTTGGGGAGGAAATTGCTATAGGTTAAAAGAAGTTTGGGAACAGTCTTTGAACTGGAATCAGGCCTTCTCCATCCACTGACACATTTCTAGCTTTTAAGGAATAGGGCAGGAAAGCAGAAGAACTTGAGAAAAGACAATACTCGGTCTTCTGGAAAGTTATAATGGTCTTTTTCCATTCATTTTTGACCTAATCTGATCACGCACCTTTCCCAGGGCAGAGTCAGCTGTCCCCACAGTCAGCATCACCCTAACCATGCTAGCACGTTGTGTTTGGTGAAACCTATCTGAATTTTTAAATGGCTTTGTGGCTAAACCAATTTTTCATTCTGAATGAACGCTGCATTGAAGGGGACCCTCCCTTCCCCCCAAATTTCACCTCTGGGAAGGAAGGGGAAAGCACCCAAGTGTGAGCCCCAGACTCCCAGGCCTGCAGCTGCTGGGGAAGGAAGGACTGGGTGGATTGGGGATGCTCCCGGGGATGGGGCTTGCAAGACAGGACAAAAATCTCAGAGGCTGGAGATAAAACTCTCCCGCTGAGTCACTTCAGCTCTGCAATGCAGGTGTCTTCCCATCGCTGTATTCCCAACTGTTTTGACCACTCTTCTAGGGATGACCAATGTCTGAGTCATCCCCTCATAAAGCTGCTCCTGGATTCACGTTTTCCACATTTACTGCACATCCTGTAATGGATGTTTTCCTATTAAAGCACTATTTTTTTTTCCCCTTGGAGATGGCAGGAACCCACTCCTCTGTCCCTTGATCACTCAGAACCTTGACCAATATGTACAATTATAGTCTTATCTGGGGGATGGCACTGAAAACTGTTTTTTTTTTGTTGTTTCCATATTTAAACACATCCACACCTATGCTGCAAAATGTGAGGGCCAGGGAAATCAGCTGAAGCACTGGACCACTGTGGTCCACATAACTGAATTGGTGGCTTACTCCACGGCTCTCCAAGACAAACCTGCTATAGAGGATTAGCCTTAATTAGTGTGGATGAAAGCCAGTTCTGGCTGCACAGCCTTGTGGCCAGGGTTTGGCTTTGACCATTTTTTATTTAGCACTGTGTGTATATACATTTGTGTGTGTGTATGTATATATATATATGTGTGTGTGTCTCAACCTAATTATAGGCACAATCCTGTATTTGCAGGAAAAATAGCATGTGCACCCCACGCTCCAGATGTCCATCATCCAAAGTGTCCACATTACAGCTCCTTTTCACAGAATCACAGAATCACAGAATCATTTGGTTG
>VYZW01045755.1:4391-60518 GCA_013401315.1 Balaeniceps rex
TAAGGGAGAGTATCATTATTGTAGTTTACAAGTAAAACATAGCAGAACCCATTTTAAAATGTATTCAAGTTGGCCATGTTTGAATACAAACCATTTTGTAACAATTTCACAGACCAGTTTGATGCGTAGTTTACGTAAGAAATCATGTTCCAAGGGTTTGTTGGTGATGAGCAGCACCCAATGTCAGATACAGCAACAACGGTCCAATTCAGAAGAAAATGCATTGGAGAAAAACACATAATCAGTATTACAGGAAAACATACCTGAGTGTTGTTTTAGCCATTCTAGCACAACAGTGATAGTATCAGACTTATGTATTTAAAATAGATGTAAATGAAGAAGAGCATCTCATCAGATGAATAATCCTTAAAGATAAACTACTTAAGTCTATTAGAGATCAGACCCCTGCCATCTACAGCCCTGAAGAGTAGCTCTATTCATATTCAGAGTGAGGAGAAAGTCTGATTATCATTTTCAAAACTTAGTTGAGCAACTGTCTTAACAGATACAATAAAGGAAATCCTTAATTGCAGTTAAGGCTATGCAAACCAAGAAACAATAGCTAGCACCATGGTTTTTATCTGCTGCATCAATGACCCATTATACCAGGAGAATGCTAAAGAAGAGTAAAATTTATCTCCTACTTGCTGAGAATATTCTTCATCATTTTAACTGAGACTGACACCTCTTTCTAAAGCAGCCAGATGTGGATAGTGCTCAAATACCATACAACAGTTTATCTATGATGCAGTTCAGCTTTATTAAAAAGATTGTCGTATCTCCTCTTCCCCCTTCTTTCAAGACAGCCTGTCAGCATTATGGCTCCACCAACTGAAGAAGTGTTGATTAAGGCCATCTACCCCACTCTATGTACTTCATTACATGCAGAAGCACAGAACAGAACAAGCCTGTTCCTTGGTGCTCTGTTTTACTCTTTGATCCTCTCTGGAAGACAACACAAGTAAAGGAGATAAATAAAAGAAAAAGGACAACTCAGATTATAGCATAGTGACCCATCAGGGCTCACCTGGGAAACACGATGCATGCAAGAGAAGAGAGGAAAAAAAACCAGACAGCAGACAAGAAAGCTGAGATATTCAAAACTGCCTGCCCACCCACCCTCCACCTCCTGCCGTTTTCCTTTAAATCACCTCTTAATTTCCCGTCTCAGGGGATCTTCCTGTGAGCTAGCTTTGGCTGGTGTTACTCTATCTTTTTGTAATTACTCCAAATGACAAGGATCTGGCTGGCATGATGGTGTGCAACGTTTATTTGGCTTGCCGCAGTGTTTCACACTTTGCATGCTTGTATTCACAGAATGTTTTAATTTAACATTATTAATCATGCCTGTGTGATGGAATATTCTATCCTTGCTTTAGCTGACAGGGTTAACAGGTTTTGCTCTTTCCCTGCCTGCACTGTTTGGCATTTCTTTACTATCCTGCTCAAAACAGTGGGGTCATCAAGAGGTACCTTTCTTCTGGTAGGTACAGCCATAATGCTCAGTATAAAAGATTCACTGTGGAGAAGGGAAGCAGAGAATAAGACAAACCAGCAACCTAAACTCTCCCTGTTCAAAAGATTTAATATGATTTCTGAAGTTCATTTATTGTCATTGAGAGTACTATATGAAGAGAAAGTAAAGAATCACCTGCATATGCTTACGGAGTTTCGTTAAGGCCTCTTCTGCTTCCTGAAAAGTCTCATCCAAACTTAAGGCTTTTTTATAGTAGCTCTCAGCATTCAGTAGTTTGTCTTCCTCTTCCAACCTAAAATTCAAGCGATAATTCACACACAGTTAAGCCACAGATCTTGACAGTTTTTTCTTATTTTTAGGACTACCTTTCTTATTTGCACTATGACACTACCTCTGCATCCATCCAAGACCCTATCTATCCTCTTAGCCCACCTGAGTGAAGAAATAAACCGGTATTTCTGACACATTATCTCCTAATCATCAGCAGCAACACTGTTCTTTGAAATGTCAATTTCAGTTTCAAAAATACTGTCCCTCTCTTAACACAGGGCTTAAAAGAAATCTATTCCCTGAGTATTCAAAAGTAAAATTTTGTGTTACAGTGGTTAACCAATATTGCAGTCGAGTAACAGAACATCATTTTGTTACAAATACTTTCTAAAAAAAAACACAAATCAAAAAAACAAAACCAAAACCCAAAACCAACAAACCTATTGGAATACATTCAAACATTTCACAAGACTTTATGCAAGCCTGGTAACCTACCAGTGAAAGGATATCAAGGATTAAACCTTAACTATTTTGCCAGGATTTTAACTGGGACACAGGAGAAAGTGTAAGCCAACTGCACAAGCAGGTTATTTCCAACAAAGACTTTTTCTTTTTCTAAACACATAGCCAGGAAAGGAAGATGCCATTCTGTGTCCTCACTAGAATGGTATTAAAAAAATGTTATGAGAAAAGTTGTTAACAACCAAGCAAAAACACAAGCCCAACACTTACTGCCCGCCTCTTTCCACAAGTGTCTGACAGAGGTATTTTCTTGCATTTCTATGGGTAGGACAGTTTTCTAAAGCAATTTCAAAATCACCTATGGCTTTGTTCAGACTTCCTTTTGTTGCATACCTAGAACAACAGAAAAGTTGGACAGGTTTTAGTGACGTTTCTTTTCCACAAAGTAGAAAAACCAATGAAACAAGCAGACTTACAGAGCTCCACGTGCTACCAAAGCTTCAACATTTTGTGGATCAATTTCCAAAGCCTTGTTGTACTCATTCATGGCTTCCACATGGCGCCCATCCTTAAAATAATCAACCCCAGCCTTCACACTGAAGAAAAATATTTAGAAAACATTATGTACAGTTAGCCTATGCAGACTTCATACTGTTAATTACTCACAAATTATGGTTCCAAACAAGTGATAGATAATAAAACCTGACCTTGTTATCATGCACTTAATACTGGCATTTCAAATTAATGCGCTACTGGTATTATTCCACAACAATATATTGTCTTTAATCCAAAATCTTAAGGCACTGGAGAGCAATTTCTGCAGACAGTGCTACTACATGACACTGTTCTTCATTTACAGAATGAGTATTTAAGCACTCTTCTGCACAAGAGTGTGCAGAAAATGTGTGACCTACCACCATTAAACTGGAACAGGCTTAATTATATCCAAAGCTAAAAAATCACCATCAGACCAACGAGACGAGGCAAGATGGGTAGATGCTACACCCTGAAACCAGTTCATCTCAAATGGGAATATTTTGAGGTTTCATATTTCATATTACTTGAACCTTTCTTCTACATTTGCCAAGAAATTAACTTATTGGAAGAGAACTGATATGAGGTGCATTTCAAAACTTTTAAATTTGAATTACAGACTTTTTTTAAAATTACAATTTATATTCAACATTATAAGCAACATTTTCTGCAATTAATCAAAGTTGCAAAACACTGTTGTTTTAAGAAAAATACTGCTTTGTTAGCATAGAAACCAGAAATTCTGAGTCTTCACTCAGATCTTTTTTTTGGTTTTTTTTGAGCTGGGAGATTCAAGAGAAGTTTTTCCACAAAAAAATTACATTTTTAGGAGAAAACTCTCTCTTATTTCTGCCTCCTCCACCCTGTAGCATGCCCAAATACACTGCATAACGTAAAAGCAGTAGCACCTATCCAGACATGCTGTTCAAAATGCAGCCAGGGAAATACATTTAACTTTTCAGACAGCAAGTGCACTTGCTGAATTTACAGTTTGAGGCTTCAACAGCATGACAAGCAATATCAGGTCATTCAACACCCAATAATAAAATGGAAAATTGCGTACTTGGTATTGTCACAAGTCTTGCTCTCATCTCATCAATGCGGCAGCATATTATAAACATTTTAAGAAGTTCTCCCTTAAACCTGACAGTATTTTGGAACTGAATATTGAGACTTTATGACATAGCCACTTGGCAGGTATGGTTACTTTCAAGGAGACCTTCCTGGTTACGCTGCTACGCATGCAGTGGAAAAACTGGTTCAATGTGTATTTTCTTTTAAGAAATATAACTTGTAACCTAATCTAACCTACCAATAAGCTCTGACAAAAAAAAAAAAATACCGCATACCATTTCAAAGCCCAAGATGCAGATTGCTTTTTCCTCAATGCAGGGGCAAAATCTTCTTCATTGAAATTTTTACTTTAAGGAAAAAACAAACCAAAACATCACGTTGGTCTTCTGAGTCTACAGAATTAAAACTTAGAATACGTAATGCAGTTAAAATAAGCTGAAATATTATTTATACATTGCCTTACTGCTCCCCCTTAGTCAGGAATGTTCTTTCATATTTCTGAAACCAGTTTTTCCCAGCCCATTCTAAAAGCGCTGAATTAAGCTAGTACAGCTGCAGTACATTTAACAAAAATATACCATATTCACACTTGCTTTGGGGCCTAACATATATAGGACTCACAACACCAATCATTGCATATGTTTGAGCATATTTTACTGAAGAGGTCAGACTTATTACTAAAATAAACAATGTGAATAATCATCTGAGAGAAAACGTTAGAACTTAAACATCCTACATTTCAATCCAAAAATGCTGACAAGATCTAAGCAACAATTCCTAAAGTATGTGGTATCAAACATTGTGTGATAAGGTGCCTGCTTATTCAGAGCAACAGAATTTCAAATGTAAATTTCTTACTCTAGAGGAGTTTGCTTTTAAATATTTAAGGCTGCAGTCATGCAAATCAAAATGAAAAAGGTTTAAGTAGAAGTGGTCTAGGACTTTCATTTCAATGGATTAGAATAATCTCCACAAAGCTATAGGACAGGAACAATGTAAAAATCACTTACATTTGAAGACTTCTCATCAAAGACGGTGGATTTGATTCACTTAGTCCTAGTTTTTCTGCTAAATATTCAACTAATGATGGATTAGCGAATCCTGGGGAACGATGCAAAACCTCTTCGAATGTCTCTGCTGTATTAGCAACTTCCATGCTTCGCCTTAAACAAATCACCAGTGCACACAAACACAACCTCACAGGCACTATGCTCAATTTTATGACGCTTATGTTTAGAACAAAAATGCTTACACTGATATTTATTACTGCTCACAAGCTGTTCTCTTTTACAGGCATGTATTTTCCTACTATTTAGGAATCCTTATTATCCTTTAGCCTAAGCGAGCTTTTCAAACCTATTTTGGCACCCATCTAGGTATCTCCGGGACATACAAAAACATTACAAAAATTGCAGAGATAGCTGTGTCCTTCTGTCTTCTAAAGGTAATTTTAAAATTTTAAGAGTTTCAAATTCCAGTCTCCCAAGGTTTTTGTTTCTTGTGTTTTTTGTTGTTGTTGTTTGGGTTTTTTTTTAACACAGTCCCACAGTGAGATACCTCGCTCTGCTTTTTGCTTTCCTTACGTTTTGGGAAAGATGCTAAAAGACTAACCACACGTGACATATCCAGAAACAAGGATGTTAAAGGATGAACAACAAAGATTATGTAATCACCCAATTAAATCACAAACACCATCGACAAGTTTGAAGAACAGTCTGTCAAAGATGCTCTCCAGATACACAGAATACACCTAGCAAGTACAGTTGAACAGCATATTCTTACCTATAATGTAACGGGAAGTCATCAGAAGTAATTACGCCCAGTTTTGTACTGGAAAGATTGGGTGGAAGAGCTGAGCTGTAAAGCGACACTGTGAGCTTCTCATGGTAACGATCAACATCCTTGATCGCAGCTATAGAAACAATAAAGTTACAATAAAATTACAGAAATGTCTCAAAACTGAAACAAACAGATTCCTGACAGCTTTTGCAGCTACTTGCCTCGAATAAGGTCTCCGGTTTGGTAATACGATAAAGGATCTCCATGGTTGCTTTGAGAAGGCACATCTCTCACAGGACAAAGAGCCTGCAATAGAAGAAAGTAGGAATACCATAAACAAAGCCAAAAGTTTTTTTTCCTCCCCAAGATGAGTTTAATCTTAATGCATATCAGAGCCGTGATAGTCAAAAGCACGGCTTAGTTCAAATAAAAATTTATGCATCCATAAATGATAAACTTTTCAACTCAAAAGTAATAAAATATTGAGTATGGGTCATAAGAAGCATTTGCTGAATCAGCAAAGCATCATAAGCTGTCCACAAACTCTGCTACCAGCCGCCACCCCAAAGTTCAGTTTCACCTCTACACATACCGCTCCATTAAGAGATGCGAGAGGCAACTAATACATTCAAAAGTTATTACTTATCAACATTAAAACACTGAACAAAGCTCTATCTTACAGTGATTTCTAAATCTGAAATCTCCCGTATGACACCACTTCCCAGACAAATCAACACCATGAAAAAGCCAAATTCACGAATAGAGGTAATTCTCCCAATCACAATATCGCCACGCTCGATGTCTCGAAAAAATAATTCTCTCCTGTCTTCCCTGGGAACCTCCATGAACCGTTCCAGGGGAGGCATGACAGCATAATACTCTGCAACACATGAGAAATTCAGAGTTACGAAACGACCAAACTACAGCCTGAAAACACAAAATGCTCCACGATAGCAAACGATGTTAAAATCTAATTTATTTGTACTTTGCAAAAGGAAGTTACGCACAGCCTATAAAAAGCAATACCAGAAATCTTTGTTTTTAAAAATGCTGCGAATTTAAGTGCAGTGTCCTTACACTACCCAGCGGGCGTTACAGAGCAGCAGCTTGCCAGAGAAGCCGCAGTTCACCCGTGGGCAGGCTTACCTTCATTTTCCTCAATCGTCTCGGAGAGAGGTCCATTGGGTTTCCACGAGTGAGCAAAAAGGAGATCGGCTTTTTTGGCAATAAAGCGCTTTATCTCGGTGTCAATGCTCGCCTTCTCTTTCCTAGGGGAAGGAGAACCTGATGAGAAACACCCCGCGGCCCCCTCACGGCTCGCTCGCTCCCCTCGACCGACACCGCCTCGGCGCCCCTCACCAGGCGGCCGGCGGCTGCGGGGCCCCGCGGGGCGGCTCAAAGGTAGTCCCCGGCGGCGGCAGCAGCCCACGGAAGTCGGGATTGTCGTGCTGCTCGGCGCGGAGCAGCGAAAGCAGCGCGGGGCCGTGGTAGCTCAGCGCCTGACGCAGCAGCTCCCGGTCCATCCTGCTGCCGCTGCCGCCGCCGCCACCTCACCCGGAACCGGAAACAGAGCCGTAACCCCCACCCCAGCCGGCCTGACGCGACAATACGGAGCGCCGCGCGTGCGCCGCGCGTAGGAGGCGGGGCCAAGCGCGGGGGGTGGGGCCAAGCCCGGGGGTGGGGCCAAGCGGCCGCAGCGCCCCCTGGGGAGCAGGAGGACCGTGGGGGTCGCTCCGAAGGGCCGCAGCAGCCCCGGCCGCTGCGGGGCCCCGGCTCTGTTTGCGGGGCCTGTCTGCACGGCTCCCGCTGCCTGTATTGAAAAAGCGCTGCGAGAATAACAAAAGACAAAATCTAAAAGGTAAATATTACACAGATGGCAGACGGCTGCGTCAATTCTCGCCAGCTGGGCAGCGCCGAGGGCGGCCGCTAGCAGCTGTTCCCGCGGCGGCCATGTCGGGAGAGGGCGCTGCCCCCCCGCCGTGCCCGGCTGAGGCGGGGTGCGGCCGGCCCGGGCCTCGGGCGCGAACCGCGTCCCTCTGTACTAACAGCGGAATGCAAATACGTGTTTTAAAGGGAAAAGGCAGGGCTTCCTCACCAGCGTAGCTCGTTTTGAGGAGGCGCAGCCTGGGTACATCCCAGAAATACACTTTTCTGGACGTTGACTGAAGCGTATCTAGAATAGAATAGAATAGAATAGAATAGAATAGAATAGAATAGAATAGGTTTCAGAAGGCAGAGGTTCTTCAGATCCGAGGAAACACATCGCTCAAGGAGCTCTCGGTTAGTTCTCAGTGAGTTCTTAAACGTTTGCACAAAATTACGGCAAAGAGAATAAACGCACGGGCATCACAGACACCCCGACTGTGTGGGGCTGGAGCTTACCCTGGGGGTGACGGGGGCTCACGTCGGAAGTGGACAACTGCAATCCTCATAATGCTCTTCCTTTGAATTGTCCCTCTGACAGGCTTCCCACCAGAAATTCATACAAGCGAAACAAAGAAGTGTGCGGGCAAGAGATGTTCCGGCTTTGTTTGTCAGAATAGCTGTACTGAAACAAAAGGAAAAATGGGCAATTATCTCGGGAAAAGAGAAGGCACTGAGATTATAGTTGAGCCATTAAAATAGGCCTAATACAGAATTCGGTGGTTCAGTTTACCAGCGCTAACTTTAGAAGCTAAAAAGACACTTAAATCAGGAGGCTCTTCATGCTAATCACCTCTTCTAGCTAATGGAGGAAGGTGCTTAAAACCAGCTGGAATTAATCCAAGTCTATTAGAAAGATCACAGTTCTTCAGTCCCCAAGAATAATTTGTCCCTGGCATTGCATTTAATAATTAATTTTAAAAGGGTGGGGGGTGGGGAAGGAAAAGAAAACCCACTGCAAACAGCATAGTGTCACTTCTACCTTCAGTACAATGTTGAAGAAAAAATAGCAATCTGGCTGTCAGCAGATCAGTGACACAAACTCCTCTAGGAAGCAGCATGACTGAGAGGGCAAGGATCATACCAAAGACACTGGTCTCAGAAGCTCAGTTCAAAGCCAGCAGGGATATCACTGGTATAACAGACTTGGAGAAGACACCAGAAGGGCAAACGTATATTTTATTTTCATTTCCTGTCCCCCTGTTTTGATATAACAAAAGATAAAGGAGGCATAACACTTACTATGTACCGAGCAGCCGTCAGGATTTTGATTTAAAGTCTTCCTGATCTATATAAGACCAGGCGTGTACTTAGATTTCTGGTTACCTTGGTGGAGAAAAACCATGAACACTAGATGGAAATTTCTAGACATTAGAACTGATTAGAGACAGGTTGACATGGAAAGGTTAATGCACCTGCAAAGATCCAGTGCAGAAAGGGAGCCTTTCCTGCATGAATCACACGGCAAGTGCAATGTCCTGAACTGTTTTGCACAATTGCAAATAATGGCAGTTTTATTTGAGGGAATGGTATTTTGAGGAAGAGTTAATTTGTGTTGCTGAGCAAATACAAAGAGCTAGCAATACAAAAAGTTGTTTGAAGCACGAACTCTGCTTGTGTAAGTGTTTCTCCAGTCTAATATGCAGATACACACACACACAATGTACAAGAAGTAAGACATTATGAATGAATACTTTAAATGTGTTGTGGCTTCTGGACTTAACATACCAGCAAGAAATCATGGCAAAAGCTGAACCACCTGAAATTATGGACTCTTCTTACAGACATTTTCTTCTATAAGTAGAAATCAATTGCATTTTAGGAAATTCAGTAATTTATATCATATTAACACACAGAATGTAGATCAGTTGCCCCTGAATGTGAGGGTTCACTTCAGATTTAAATTGATCCTTTCTTTAACTGGGCCCAACAAATTCTGAAGTTATTGTCATCAAACTAAAATACTCCAAATAATTCCATCTTCAGAAATAGCTTTGCCAGAGCAGGGTATGTGAGCACGAACTTTTAATTTTCTTTCCTATTTTGCAGGTTATAGTAATGAACTCGGAAGCAAAGCAAGGCTACGGCATATTGGGCTTTGTTCCACCTCACTCAGGGCACTTGCAAGCCTTTGCCATCCTTTTCTCCCATGGGATACTGCCTGGATATCCACTGTGCTTTTAAAAATCTCTCTGTGTGTTTTCAGTGGTGGATTTTTTTTTTTCTTCTCAATTTTTGCTTGTTTTACTTCAGTTACCCAATAGGAAATATTTTTGCTAAAAGGATATAGCAACCACCACAGTTCAGGCAGGGATAATGCTAAATGGAACAGTATGGAATAAACCCAGGGGTATATTAAGAGATTAAGAGACCCCAGCTTAAGAGACTCCAGGCCTGAGGAGGGGGCATGCTCCATATGCTACGATGTCATTAATCCTCTGTTCCATTGATTTAGGAACTGCCTGGATGAATAGTGCTTCATCCCATATGCTAAATAAACAAAGAGGGTGGGCAAGAAGTGTCCGGATTCTGCAGGAGAAAGTGATACAAGTCAACACATTGCCCTACTCTAAGAGGAGCATCCCAGATACTCTGAAACCAGACATGTCTGAATGAGTTTGATGTAAATTTTCTGACAGTTTAGGTCAATGCATGATAAAAGGCAGCTTCCCAAATCCATCATGCAGCCTGTAACTCCCACAATATAAGGCTTATGAATTTACACCAAGCCAGCTTTGAACCCAGGGTCAAACTCATAGTGATAGAGCCCCTGAACAACCCAAACGCTGATAGGAATTTCAAAGTGGATATGTGAAATACTAAGCAGATTTGCATCAAACTCCAGTAAGCACAGTTTGAATGCAACAAGGTCAAGCTGCTTTTCAAATGTTCCCAAGTATAAAATATCAGTGGTAAGGCTTACAAGAAAATCTCATGGAGGAAAGGATTTTGTGTCAAGAGCCATATTTTATCACTGACAAAAAGATTAGATCCTCCAAGATCATGCTTGTCAAAATATTATTTTCTGCAAAGTTTGGGCAGATTTGAGATAAATTTTAGCCTATTGCAAACGGGAGTGAAATGTTCAGCTAAATATATTCTTTGGGCAAAGAAAGATGAAACTAATAGTACTAATGAGAATTAACATGAAGAGCTATACTTCCAGCTGTGTTGTCAGATTTTTGGCAAATCTGCCAAAAGCAGTCCTGCTGCCCAGACTTTCTGTTAATTTATGAAGCAGCAAAGGGATTGTTCAAAGATGACACGATATCCAAGATATTATTTTAGCTCAAGAGTGATGAAGGGAAGTTCAGCACAAAATAATTGCTAGCCAGTTAGCTCTACTTTGAGGAAAACATTATGCCTGCGGGCATAATCACCAAATATGATGGAGGAGGTGTGAAAATAACACCAAACTCAGAGTGATGGAACAACCCAAGCCATGCCCATTCAAGCATTTCACTTTTTAACAAGTTCATCATTAAGTCCAACTTTGGCACAGTCTGTGAGAGAGAGTACAGTATCAGTGATGTGTAGACTCACCTGGAGATATGCTGAGCAGCTGCTTATGCTGTCATGGACCTTTGCACTTCTCAGATTTCTGGAAATGTGTAGCCAGAGAATAGTCGATTGTGCGTAATAAATATGCAAAGACAGACTGTGGAAACTGCCTGGGCTCTGAATCAACAATTAGACCCTGTTGGAATACAACAGAAATAATAGTTAAGAAATGTCAACTGAGAACCCACTCTGACTTTGGCAATTTCTGTCAAACTGCAGGCAGTGGCACTGCTGAGCCTTTGTATGGCTCTAAGGATTACTGCTTTTGCACTTAGTGCAGCATTTTGTGCCTGCAGATTAGTGACAAGTGTTTGAAGGTTTCAGGTGAGACTGAAAATGTTAGTGAAGGAAACATTGGCATTGGCGTTTTTTTGCCTAAATATGAAAAAATCAGGCTGTCATGAATGACGGTTTGCTTATTTGACAGGAACAGCAGTCAGGCAACTTAGTGGTAATCATGACACAGACAATATGTATACACCCACCTGTACAGCTTGCAACATATCTAGAAACACTGCCTGCAGAGCAAATTCCTGTGATACTTGAGGGACTCAGCAGAAGGTATGCCGAGCAGACAGGTTTTTTTGGGTTTTTTATGAATTTTCCAGCTTCTAACACTCCATAGACTGATAGTATGTACTGCTTTATAGCAAGGGAGAGTCATCCTGGTTTCTGAGTTTTAGAGTAAGTCATTGCAATTTACAGTCAGCATCACAACTTTCCAGTCAGCAGAGTAGATCATTACTTACAACCCCAAATCGTATTTCCAGCATATAGCAAAACACAGTAAGAATGTTTGATCTCAAGTCTGCAAGCACTGCAAGGAGATGCTTAACTTTAAGCATGTAACTACTCTCAATTATTAAGTCACTTATCCATAGTAGAACAGTATTCATGTTTTCATTGTAAAATTCTTTTTCCAGCAATTGTCATCTTTCTAAATTGCCATGTCACATATATGCACTTTCCAAAGGTGTTCAAAGAAGTCTTTAAAGTATTTTGAAGAGCTAAACTCTTTGGAGTTCTTCTATTCCTGGTAAAACAATGTAGTTCGTTTTGCATCTCATGGTCAGTTGCTCTAACATTCCATTTGTGCAGCATGTGTAATGAATAGGTTTATAATACATTACTAGAGGTTTCCAATTTGTATCATAAAACTTTTAAAATCTGTAAGTAAAATCTGTTGCCTGGTGTTCCAGTTTGCCTTTTGGCTCAGTGAACAATGGCTGAGACACAAACAACTGCCACAGTTTATAATGGGAAGTTCAGTGCCTCCGATGGGTTTTGGATTAAGACTTGAGGGCTCCCATTGACTTCAGCAGGTTTCAGGTCAAGCATGAAAGTCAGGAATCAGTCATTAAACTTTCTGTGCTTGCACTGCTGTCTGCAATTAGGGAAGCATTAATCACAACATATCAGTGCAATCAAGTGTCAAAGTCCAGACACTGTTTGGCAGGGGCTGTTGAAATGTAAGTAATATACATCTGTTGATTTTCTCCAGATTCTTGTCTTATTAAGGCAGTTGAACTCAAACACATAATCACAGAGAACAGAAGCTCTGAAACAAGTGAAAATCTGCAGCAGAAACAAGAAAAGAGGAGGTAGCTTGAAATGGGAAAAAATAATACTTGTGTGAAAGAAAGATGTGTATGCATGCGGGTAACAACCATGGGCTTAGAATAGAAGTAAGGGACCCATGTCAAAAGTACAGCAAGAACCAGAATTTCTCTCTTTAAAAAAATATATACATAACTTCTAATACTGTGTCCAAAACCAAATGCAGAGACAAACTAAAATGAAAATTATGCATTCCATTCATCTCTCTTTTGTAGCATATTCTATGACACTGATACTAAATTCTGTTTTTAAAGGTATTGGCAGCTAAAGTCACAGAATGGTGCCTAAGAAGGTTTCAAAAAACATAAAAGTAGGTTAGGCATGTAAATACCTTTGCAAATTCTGCCCTAAGAAAGGATGATAATTAGTACCACAAATGAAATTCTTACATATGCAAATAGAATTGTTTGCTGTTGCAACTAATTACAGATGTAACTCTGTGCTGAGTTGATTGCCAGTGAGGAATAAACACACAAATTTAAAACACTGGTGTTTAAAACTCCCCTCTTGTGATAATCTGATCCTCCTAAACGTGGCAAATATATACATGAGGAACTGTGTGTACACGTGTAGGAGAACAGTAAGTGGGAGAAAGAAAACCAAATTTTTCCATCTGTACAAAATGTCAACATACTGTCTATGAAAAGCCGTCAACAAAATCCTTGTAAGCACAGTTCAGTGTGGTCAAGTTCTAATCTGTATCTGCACTGACAGTGAGAGTTAGTCAGAGCTCCAATACAATGTTTCCTTAAGTTGAGAAGTTGGAAGGAAATGATGTAGCACTTTCAAAAATGCGAGAAGGCTTGGTTAATGCTAGATAGCATACATACAATCAAAAGATTAAACAGAAGGTTAAGAGTCCAGGAGGAGGTTGGTCCTGAAAAGTAACACTGCTTGAAGTGTGTTGTCGGCTCCCACTGCCAGAATGTGCCTCTGAGACATTTAAGTGACAGCTAGGGAAATAGGTTATTGTCAGGTCCTTAAATGCAGTATTCCATTATCTTTTTATCTTTCACTTCACTAACTTGGTTTTTAATCTCATAATGCAAATTTAGCGCTTTGCTTCTCTAAAATGGAAAAGTCTGCCTTGTGTTAGGAGCGATCACAAAGTACATCTGAAAAATACAAGGAACAGTTTTTCTTCAAAAGCAGTGAATTCAAATAACGTACGGCACCCAAAAAATTGGTTTGGGTCCTGCAATCCAGATGAGGTTTGGAAATTTCAAAATGTGAGGAGTGGTTTTCCCTAGACTGCAAGGGTCATTTTGGCATTTAGTGCCAAGATAAAAGGAAAAGTCTTTCCTAACCAGAGCTGGCAGTGCCTTCTTGTAAGGGGTGGGCAGCAGAGAAACGATTTACAGTATCAGGTGGTCAGAAACTATCTAGAGTCTGTGAAAAAGCGTTTGTTGCAAAGTGCTGTCAACCCCCCCAACAACAAGTAAAGGGAGGATATAGGACAGGGAAATTATAGGGAAAAAGTAGATTAACATACATAGTATCTTCAGTAGGGGCAAATGGAGGTATTAAAATATAACAAGGGCTATAAAGAGAAGCCTAAGATACTGTAATTGCAGACTCTGAGCAGTAGTAGGTTCCTGTTGGTACCTAAAATGGGCCATAATCTTCTGTATTCTGCTTCAGAAATTGCATCTCACACAGCTGGGAGGTGAAACAGTCATTTGGTCTCTTTAAGAGCTATGTTAGAAGCCAGAAAGAGCAGGAGAAAGCAGCAGCTTGGCTAGTGTGATATACAAATCTTTCTTTCACAGGCAAAACATATTATTGCCTTCATGCTTTAAAATAATGATCATAGAGAAGAAAAATATATTGTAAAGTAAGATAAAAGTACAAGAGCTGTTTAGTTTCACTGATACCAGAATGGAAATGGCAGGCACTTTTTTGTAATTTAGCTGGAAAAAAGGAAAGCCATTACTAGCAAAAACCTGTAGATTCCTTAGGTAGAAAAATATACAGCATAAATAGTTTACATTTTCAGTGGAGAGCATCCTTTGGTACATCAGGCTGTCATGCAGCTTAGCAGCATGACACATCTTAATGATTAAATGCCAGCTCCCTGGCAAAACCCAAAAACACAACAAATTAATTTTTCAGTGGAGAAGGCCACTGTTCTTGTACAGTGGCCCTCACAGCTGAAAAGACACAGCAGCAGGATGTAGAAATTAAAGTCTATCAGCAGGTGAAGTGTAGTTTGAACATACCGCTTCACAGAGTATCTCTATCTGCCTTCAGTCTCCCTCATCTGTTTGGGCATTACTTAAAAATTTGACTTCCGTTGTTGACTATGCGACATGCTGGACCTTGGAAAGCAATTATTATAGAAGTCCACATATTTTATTTTGAACCTTCAAAACAAGCAGAGTTAACTCAGTTACTCAGGTACATGAAATCAGTAAAGTGATGAACTGTCAGAGAGCAGCAAGGGCCACCTGTGTGTGGGAGGCAAGGTGAGCTGGGTGGTGAGCATGACAAGGAGGCTGGTGGGACCAGTGACCCCACCAAGGAGCTGGGATATGGAGTGGCAAGTCAGGGTCAGGATCGGGGCTGGGCACAGTGATCAGGGTCAGACACAGCCCAGCGATCGCCCAGTGAGTCCTTAGTGACGGGGCAGCTCCAAGCCAGGAAGACCAGCCAGTGGGTCTGAGTCCAGGTCCATGTTTGGAGGTCAGAGCCTGGCATAGACATAGCTGCAACATGGCTGCAAAGTAACATGGGGAAAGCAGTAGTAAACCCTCAGCTTAAAAGTAACTCCCAAGGGAGAGGAGGGGCAGGCCCTCACTTCTAGTTTTCTTTGAGTAGTTCCTGTCAGCAAAGGAGCTGATCTAGAGCTCAGCCCACTAAACCCCTTAACTTAGCCAACAAAACTCCAGAAGGGCATGTACCCAAGGCCCTGGCACAAACTCCAGCTTTGTACTTTGACCAATGCAAAAGCAGTTGTAGCATACGGTACAGGTCCATTTCATCATGCATCGGTGCCTTGTATGTGACTCATCAGCCAGTCTGAAAAGCTGAATTAGCGGTATGTTGCCATCTGAAAAGTCAGCTTAGGTTTACTTCAAATGGTACAAAAAAGTTTTTTTTTTTTTGGCGACTTAGTAGTGTTTATCCGCCTTTGTTTTCTTTGTGCTGTTTGCAGTTCCGAAGGGGTCACATTCAGCAGCTGACCATGAAAAATATTCTCCTTAGATCAAAGTCGCTTTGACTGGGAGTTCAGCGCAGGAGCCACAGTCACATGGGGGCTGATGAAATGCACGCACTGACACTTTGACAGGATAGCGATTATCCCATAGTTTAATAATAACACGTTAATCATCTTAGAGTCATTATTCGCTCCCAGGCACACACTGTACTCCCACATTGACATTAAAAAAAAAAACAAACCAACACACCAGAGGACATTTCTACAGGGCAAAACACACTTGAAAACTAAAAGGATCCTGTCAGTGAAAATGGTCTCTTCATCTGTCCTAGAACACAACACCAACAGAAAGGTGGTGTACTTTTGTGCTACTTCATGCTAGTCATCCCAAATGATTTGGGATATAATTGCATAGACTTTTATTTACTAAATTTAATAATAATGTGAATGTAAAGTATAACTTAGTCTTGGCATCATATGAACACACTGTGGTAGCATCAGCAAAAACTTCCCCCACACCAGTATCTTACTGGGTTGCAAAGATTCCTGTGGGAAATCTTTCTTTGATTCATCTTTAGGTGACACACCTAGCTGTGACTTCCAACAGAGTTGTCAGTGCCAGGTGCAGCAGGAGCTTTTAGTACTTTTTATCTGGATCATCTGTGATTCGAGGTTGCAACTACTTTCATGTATGTTACCAAACTGTCCAGAGGCTTTTAATTTTGTCTGAACCTGTCTGAACTACAGGTGGGATATGAGTACTATGGGAGGTTGCAATGGACAGTAAGTGTTTGATTTGGGCATTCTCAGTCTGTGAATATTCCTTAAAAGTATGTCTGAGTTCGATGGACCCATCTAGCCCATGGGGAGACTGCTCCTTCCCATGGAAGCAACTGAGCCTGTTTGGTGAGGATAGTCCCGCTGGCACAGTATGGCAAAAGGAGAATGAGAAAATCACAGTAAGGAACTTTGCCTGTAGCCAAAGCAAAGACAGTGAGACACTTCGTGTTCCCATGAAGAACATTCCTAAGGACCAGAACAGAAAGTCATTGAGTTGTCAAAAAGTAAATCTGGAAGGAAAGACACAATCTGCAAACTCACAAACAGCAAAGACAGACATTATTTTAAAAATTTCTGTTCACTTTAGAGTTGGTTATAGATAAGGAAGTGAATTGCTGTAGTTTATATTCTAATACAACCTGACTTACGAGTTTAAAAGTCTTTTGGGGGTACTCGCTCAACGTAGATCTATACAGACTCGCCTTGGAGGTCGGACTGGTCCCAGGTCCTGTCATGGGGTGAACTGTGTTTATTTGGAGTTTGCTGTACCCCAGCCAAGTGCTAACAGCCAGCCTGGTCCCTGCTGCCGCTTCATAAGGCACATACAAAATGCACTGAAGTTAATGGGAGTTTGTGAGAAGGTCACGTCCTGATGCTAACAGAAATAAATTATTTGCTGAAATATATTCAGTCAAAACTTTGTCCAAGTCTTCAAGCAATGAGGTTTACATAGTTCCCTGGCAGAATTTTACACTGTATAGTTCATTTCAGAGTTTTTATCTTAGTATCCAGCCTAAATTTTCATTTCTTCCTTCCTTCTGCCTCTGAACATCCTAAATAATTCCTCTTCCTTCTTGCTGCTTATCCCGTTTGTAGATTGTTGGCAAGTTCTTTGATTCTCAGCCACTTAACCTTCCTTTCACCAACCTATAAATATTGATCCATTCCAATCTTCCCTCTTTTGTCTGTTCAAAAATCCCTCAGTACTTATTTCTGCTGTACACTGAGTGACCTTCAATTTGTTTGTTGTAATGAGCTACCTAGAAATGCATGTATTCTTGTGTCAGAGTTGTATAGAGATGAAAATTACCTCCCTATTCATGTTGCACGAGCAAGGCACTCCAACAATTTCTCAGTCCTTCACATTACTGCTTTCCAGATTTGTCCCTCACAATGAGTATGTACCACTTGAATTGTTTTTCTTGAGGCAGATTAGCTGGTATTTTTCCAGGTTTAATCCAATTTTTGTTGCATTTCATCAAGTTTTTAAGACTTCCAAGAAACAGATTATTTCCCAGTTGGTTTCTATCATTTTTTTCATAACTCATCCAGAGCACATCCAGAGCTCAGTCAGGAGTTTTCATTAACATGTGAGTGACTTCTTTGTCTAGGTTATTAGTGACTCTATTTTCCCAGGACCTACCAGTGATCTCTACTGTACAATTAGTCACCTTATTCTAACCCAGCATTCGCCGATTTATCAAACTGGATCTTGATGTTACTCTTGACTCACCATTGGCTTTAGGAAATAAACAACTGTTTGGCTTACATTAAAAGGTATCATAGCAATTGAATCATATTCCAGGAATGGAAACAACTGCAATTTTGGTGTATATATGCACAGATATATTTATGAAAATGAGCATGATTCACTGCACAGATTATAATTTTATATTTCATACTCAAAAATATTTCAGTCAGTTTCTAGTAATATAGTAGATACTGCAGCAACTGCTGCCTCCAGCAATAGCTCATGCAAGCTTGCAGCCTTAGACATTATTATAATACACTATGCAACCATAGTATAAACTGCCCTGGATGGTGAACTGAAATAGTCAAGAACTTTCTGCAAATTCCTAATAACAAAATCTGTCTCAGTAGTCATAGAATTACTTCTGTTTAATATCTATGTACAAAAGAAGCCTGAAAGTCTCTTTGAGGGAGTTATTCTTAGATCAGTTGTCTGTTGAGAAGAAATTTTCCTTCTGCATTCCAGCCAGAGCAAATGAGATACCATTGAGCTTTTGGAAGCAGAGCCCTTAGCCACCTGCATCTTTCTGGCCTTAGTCTAAGTCCTTTTTTGGATTTAGACAAATAAGACATCATGTAGCAAAATTCCACTGTTCACAGCTTACAGCACCTGCTAAAAACATCTGGTTATTGCTATTTAGCTAGAGCTCAGAATCTTTTCTGTCTCGTATGTTTCCTCAAGCTTGTCCTCACAAAAGGTCACGGAATAGAAGAAAGTCCTCCCCTTTTGTGACCCTTGTATAATCCTATTGATTTACCCTGTGTTCAACCCAGTTAATTTCAATTTACCCTTTTGTGATTTGTTTTCCTCAAAGTTAATAAACCTATGCTAACCATTTTAGTTCCAGCTATTATTTGTTTGTGCCAAACCACAGGGGAGCAAAATGAATGGTGATCTCCTGTGCTGTGCCTCTAAGCGATGCAGCACAGAAATCCCAGCCCATGGTGTGGCAAGCCCTGATGCCTTACGCAGAGCTGGAGGCAGCTGCAACGATGCAGGTGGACCGTGTAGCTGCTCCTGGTACATGACCACACTGGGTGATACCCATGGTTGGTTCATGTCACCCAGTCCCCTCGGGAACACCTGCCTTTGTTTATGGCTTGATAGGGGATTCAGCTTAAGTTTGATGAGCTCTCTAGGATGTGACATAATTCAGGATCGATACATCAATATACAGTCTGATCTATGATGTATCTTTCAACTTCGTTATGCCTTTTACACAAAAATCCCACAGGCAGCTTCTTATGGCAAGAGGCGCACTGTGGGGAGAACCCATCACTACTGCTGACCAGCACTAGGACATTCAGACAGTGCACAAAGCACTGAGGTCTTGACAGCAACATAGCTGCTTTGGTGTAGTGCCAAATCTGAGGTAATAACGCCAGCTTCACAGGCAGACTCATTAGTTCAGGAACATTGCGCTAAAGAAGTTACACTGCTCTCAATTTCATTGTGTGGTGTACATGTGCCCTTCACGACGCTTGAGCATGGGAAGTTCTCTCTTGGCTGGCACCCTCTTCTACTGCTGTACCTCTTTTGGTCAGACGTAACAAGAGAACCTACAGATTGCACCACATACAAGCGAAAGAAATCAGGAGAGATCAGGATATATGACTGTAATCTGTAAGCCTCTGGACCAAGCATATGTTTAAGTGACATGTTGAACAGGGATGTATTGTTAAGGAACGGCATCTGCATTCTCTTGTGACCATCCCCTGAATGTATTTTGCAGTCTTCTGGGACCTCCTCAAAACATGCTGAAATAGCCATGAATTCTGAAAGCTACGTCACTCTCCACAAGTTTTCTGATAATATTGATATAGGAAGGTCAGAATTTCACAATAGCAAACACTACTGAAGTCACAACACTTAGGGCAGCCATGAATTTAGCCCAAATGCATTAGTCCACAATTATATTTTTCAAAACATTTACAGGAAACTGTACCCATGCCTAATGACATATAATTTGGTGTTCCTTTCTGTATAACCTGAACGTTCTCTCTAAAATCCAGTTCCAGTGGATATCTGTATCATCTATAACTTTTTCAGCCAGCAGTTATTTCAGCTCATCTCTGAATTTGAGGCCTGTGGCTTAGAGCAAAAGAAACATTTGAGAAAAGATAATATCAGAAGTATGGGTTTAGATGGCAAAGTAGGGCTGAAATTTATCACACTGTGGCCTCTGTTTTACCCCTATTTCAGCTGAGGCAAACGTTTTTCCAAGAAAAACAAAATACGTAACTATAGATCCTGTACCAGTATTATTTTAATTAGATTTGTAGCAAAGAGAAAGCACGATATATAATCGCTGACTGACTCAAAAATAGCTGTAACTACAAATAATAAGAAACAGGTTAGAGAAGGCCACAGTGCCTGGAGATCCTACCAGGCAGCAGATCAAACAGCTGAACTCTTGACAGACTCTGCAGCTTTCCTTTGCCTGCTGTTTCCTGGAACAGCGAATTCGGGAGCCATTTGAGTCACTGGCCAGTTCATCTTCACAAACCATTAATGTCACATCTGACCTTTCAAATGTCACAGTGGAAACAGCTACCATTTAAAAAAAAAAAAAAAGAATCCAACTCAGAACTTTCCTGTTTCTCAGAGAATAGATTCATTGTACTTTTTGGAAAGGTTTTTGGAACATGCATTTCAGGTGATTGACAGGCCTATGTCTGACATAATTTTGGGTGGAAAAAAATCTGTATAAAAGCCCTTAAATTGTTCTCTCACAGTTATTCTTCCACTGAATAAATATTTTTATCATGATCAAGCATCAAATGCAAAGTGCCATTTTCTGAGTGCTTGCTGAGGGCTTTTAAATTTTCTTTCATTGAGAAAATTAGAACAGCAGTGGTAATTTCCCACAGTTCCCCATGGAACTAATGCATTTTACTCCAGATAGAAGCACAAAGACCTAAAGCTCTATAGACATGTGTTTTTTAAACAATTTTACTCATTGATTTTGTGCGTTAAGGAGTCCAGAGTTCAGAATAGCCTTTCGTGTGCCACAGCCAGTGACATTTATAAATCTACTATTTGCACGTGCTTCTATGCCTGGGCTCTAATGCATAATGCTTTGAATCACATATCTAACAAGGTCCAAACTAAAACATGCCAAAGATGATGATGAGGAGAAATCATCATATAGGGATAAAGAGGCAGACGCTCTCTTGGCTGCTGGCTCTCCAAGGCTCTGCTGAGAGCGATCAGCGAAACCTAAGGCTGGGAAGGGTTACCTGCAACACTACGGCTGCTATTCTTGTTCCGTCTAGTGTCACCAGGGCACTATTTGTCTCCAGAACAGTCTTGTTAATGCTGGCTCCCCAGCTGTGAAAAGCAGGCAAAGATGTGAACAACAAGAGCTCACCTCTCTCTTGCTCATGAGCAAACTCTTAAGAGGAACCCAGCTCCTCAGGTCTAATTATAGTCAAAAATTCCCTCTCCACTGACTGTGAAGAGGGATGGAGTAAATCTTACATGACTCAGAGCTAGAATTTGACTGAGATTATTGCCTGCTAAAGACACAGAATATAATTTCTCTTTAATCTCTGTGTTTTTAGATAGCCTGCATCTTTAAAAATATTAAAAATACTATCGGTGCTCTGAAATTATTAAAAACAGGCTTCCAAGAATATCATTAGATGCTTCTCAGCGCAGCACAGTCTGACCTGTTGCACAGAGCAATAATTTACAGTTAAGGGAGGTGAGAGCTCTGAACTTTTTAGGTCGACTTTGTACACAATAAATCCCAAAAGAAATGTATACATTCATATGCAAAAGAATTATACATGAAAAAAAAGAATCTCATATATCCACAAACTGCCCTGTTTCATTTACGTCTCTTCTTATCACTTTGAATTAAAACCAAACTGTTCTGATTGTCAAGATGGAGGCACTGCACAAAATAAATTCTTATAAAAATAGTACTGTTCTCGTACAGCACTTGCAATCAGTAGGTCTCAAAGTAATGTACAGAAATGTGGTTATCCTCAATTTCTAGATGGGGAAACTGAGGTACATAGAGGTGAAGTCACTTGCCTAAAATCCTCCAGTGGGTCAGAAATCTCAGGGAAAAGAGCAGATTTCAAAGCCTTTGCAACAGCTTGATGTGTCGAAGAATTCCAAAGAGAAATTACTGATATTCAGGTCCATTCATAACCTGAAAATCAAATTCAGGTTCTTGCAGTACCCAGACACTCAAAGCGAGCATCTGGTATTGCCACTGAAAGTTACCCTCCTTAAATAGGTAGAGGAACCTAACGTGCTAAGTATGTTATATAAAATTAGTAAATATTAGTGTTTGCCTTGAAGAGATAAAATTATAGTCCTTTTTGTTATAAGAAATTCTTTCTTACATCTTAAGAGTTTCACAATTTTGGCTCCCTTGCTATTAATTACATACACATTTCTTAAAGTTTTCAAGTAACAGCTGCCTCAGAGATCAAAGCCGATCAAAATAACAGGGGGTGCAGGGAAGGAGCTATATTCTCTTTAGTACATTCCTGTGGTTTTCATCAAAGTACGCAGAGAATCATATTAAGCAGAGAATTTTGTGGGATGAAACTAAATTCAGCTGACAAATAGAAAAAATTAGTTTTTATCTGTGTTTATCCTCTTTCTGTCTCTCATCTCAGTTTTTTCCTACAAAGGGTTCATTATATATGTGCAAACTGAATGGGTTCAGGGGTGTTCAACACTAAAATCTAGCCCATAAACCGATTAGGGTCACAACTGCTTTCACTTTACCTTCTGCATTATGTTCTCAATTGCCAAACCCTGTAACCACCAAAGCACAGCTGTAACAGCACAATGATGAGTGGAATCAAAGGTCCTTAGTAAATATTGGAGAGCAATTGTTAATGTAGATGGCCCCAGGCTTTGCTTCTCTGAGCAGAAGTATTACCTCTATGCATAAATCCACAGTTTGAGGGCAGAATACAATGCTTAGATATGTCTTGTATTGCTTAGGAAAGGGTCCAGAAGGCCACTGTCATATGTGTTTGAAATGGAAAAAACCCAGCCTTGATATGACTACTCAGATTCATCTAAACAGAAAATTGACTGCCAGATGGATAAAATAGCCTTTTTAAGGCTGTATTATTTTCTAGTGTCAAATGTTCGCAAACAGATCCTTCAACAGAAGCAAGGAAATCTATAGGTATCTTTCATTTTTTTGGTGCACATAGGATGATTATATGAGAAAGTAGCATTCATATAAGATAAACCAGATTCCCTACCACTGTAATTACATCAATGCAAAAGATTTTGCATATTTTAGTGAGAAGAGTAGCTTGTTGCCAACTAGATTAAAATGTTTCTAACAATTTCACATAAAATGAAAAAAAAAAAAACCACTCAAATTGAACTAAAAGAAACCTAGTTTTTCTGCACTAGTTTAACCATATTAGATTAAATTCATATTTTAAATTATACCAGTGCAATTCTACAGTAAAAATAAGTATGTTCATTAAAACCATGGTAAAATGAATGGAATACCAATGAAATGAAACACATAGCTGCAGCCTCCTTTCAGGTAGCCGTAGAAAGCGATAAGGTCTCCCCTGAGCCTCCTTTTCTCCAGGCTAAACAACCCAGATCCCTCAGCCACTCCTCACAGGACTTGTGCTCTAGACCCTTCAACAGCTTTGTTGCCCTTCTTTGGACACGCTCCAGCACCTCAATGTCTTTCTTCAGCATCAGGCCAACTCAGTCTGTTCCCAAGAACACAGAATTCCTTTGAGTACATGGCACAAGGTGGGGAACCATGTGGGATATGCCCAGCATCACAGCATGTGGCGCAGGATAAGTCCCACCTGCTTAGGACTACACGACAGAGGCACACTCAATGCATTGGGATGTGGTGATGATGTGGAGATGAGGGCTAGAGTCCTGCCACAGTGCTGCAAATAAGCTAAACTGTTTTTCTAGCAGAGGCTTGAAAAGGGGAGGCATGGATAATTCTGTATGCTGGCATGCAGAATGGTTATTTGTTCTGTGCCTAAAATTCAGGGGAAAAAACAGCTGGGCAAAGGGTAAGCTCTGGCCTGGGCAATGCGGGACATGGGATCCAACAGCTGCGCTTGGGCAGGGTGCCCAAGACCAGGCAGAATTCCCTCCCTTGCCGGATTTCTGGGGAGGCCGCTGCCATAGCACACAGTCCAGCCAAACATTTACATTTTGACATTATCAGCATTTTCTAAAGGAAACATATTCCTCCAGAAAATTTCCAGTGAGCTATTCTTATGTGCCCATATTGAAATGCCAGCACAGCCAAACTGCATTTTTCTAATTTCATTTTATCTAGGCACCTAAATTCTCCCTTTCCCATTTGGGATCTCCTCCTCTTCCTCTCCTGAACTTGGCTGTGACAGTCGTTATACAACACTGCAGTGCTCTTTTGCCGTCTCAAAGGCTTTTGTTAAGTGGTAGATTATTACTCATTTATAGTTAGATAGCTACGCACTTATAAAGGGCCTAATTCTGCTTTTACAGTCCCCGTAATTGTGAGACGCTGCATAGAAAATACAGAAGTGGTGAACAAATGGGGAGAAAGATAAGGTCAAGCCCAAACTGATTAGGTTCTCTAGAATAAAAAGGAGTTATATAAATGGAAGATTATATTTTCTCATTAACAAGAAAGGTTTTTCTTTTTCTTTCTGAGGCCTTGAATCTGCTATTCAAGTCACCGTGAACTTTTGTTTTCAGGCCCTAACTTTGGTGTTTCTCAAAAACTTCTAATAAACAGTTTAGCTTGCAACTTACTTGCTGGCAGATGGAGAGTGCTGGGATTAATGTTAGTGGGCAAGGGGTGAAAACATTTCTCAGGCTGAAGAGCGCTATAAAGATGAGTACTTCTGTCTCGATGCCTAGTGGCCAAATTCTCCTTGCAGATTCCTCAGCATAAATCCAAAGCAACATTATCACAATCAGGAGGCAACACTATCACGATCAGGGGTATTAGAAAGGTAAAATCCTAATAAACGAGAGGAAAACAAAGCCTCAGGGGGTTTTAAGAAAGTGGATTACTTTAGGTAATTTTGAGTAACTATTCTCAAGAAAGCACTTGGGGACAGTTAAGTTTAATTAGTCTACAGCTTGTCCTAGCTGCAGGTGGTTTTGTTCCTGCCACAAACCTCTTTTCTTCTCCTCTCACATGTACCAGTGAGTAGCACTGGTAAACCGCTGAAACTGCTCCTGTCTGACAACGAAGGAAGGGAGAGGTGGCTGGGCCTTTCTATAAAAGAGGTGTGAGGAGAATCACCCTTGTCACTTTTGAATTAACTAGAGCTAAATCGTACTGCAAGAGGCAGGGTTGGGTGGGAAGAAGTACTTGTGTATATGAGCCAAGCTGAAGAATAGACTTTGTCTGCCTTAAGTAGCACTGGCGGTGTGAGAGGAGCTGGGATCGTGACTACTCCTTCATCCAACCATCACTTCAGATGAGACTATAAACTTCACATTTCTTTCTGGGACCTTTATGAAAATGCCTGCTGGAACCTCCACAGCTATTATCTGTTTGGAGTGAACACAACTACAGGAAGAAAACTGCAGCAAGCGTACAAAGCTTAGGAAAAGGTTTCAGGTTGCTGGGAGATTTTTTTTCAATTATTTTTAATTTATTTGGGTTAAATTTTAATCAGGCAGAAAAATGTGAGTCTAACAGCAGTCAGAGTTAATTATATTTTGTGTTTTCTATATTCACCCACAAATTTTTTAATGTGGTGTCCTTGACATGTTGCATTTGTGACAACAACATGGTGGAATGACTCAATTTCATACATAATTTATTGAAATTTTTTAAACTGTACATTCCTTGAGTCATTTTCATGTATAATTGAGCTTAACTTGCATTTGGCTTACTCTGAATTAGGAAATCTTGTATTGGATCAGGTCAGATTTATACATGCTGGGCGTCTCAATAAGAAGACAATTCTAGGTCTTTACTAATTTTTAGAATACCCTTGAATCTTATTAAAATAAAATTGAATTGTTGTGATTTTAAAATCTAAACTTGGGGTTTGAATATATATGAAGATAGGGATTTTTTTTTACTTTCTGAGTATTTTCTTACTTTCTCTTGAACTATGAAGTTCTCCCAAAAATCTTTCTGATTATATTGTCTGGTTTTAAAGTATTTATGCTAGTTTTAAAGAAACATCAGAAACCCAGTAAACTTCTAGTAAAACAAACAAAATATATTCCAGGCCTAACTGTTACCCTAATACTATTAGGCACTCTGAAGCATTTGCTGAGATTCTACAAAACATAACACTGCATACATATGGATAGCACCTTCTTTTATACCCTTGCAAGGGCAGCTGGTCTTGCACAAAATGGGACAAAGAGCAGAAAAACGGGTGTATAGAGGGTGCTAATTTGGGAAGATGTGAATTTGCCTTCCCAGTCTTACTTATCACACAAACTCTCACAGTAGTCACTGAAGCGTCCAAAAATAGGAGTTTGCAGCCCTAACTATAGCCTTGTAAAACAACTAGAAACTCGTAACATCTCTCCTATCAGAAAGACTTGCGGTTTAGAAAGCAGATAATTCGGCACAGCGCATTTCATCCGCTTTCAGCAGAATATTTCAAAGCACAGTGGAGCTCAGCAATACAGTTTTATCACTTTAATTATAACTCATCTCAGGTTTTATCACCTCAAATCCTTTTGGCCTAATTTTGATTCATATTGACATGCTAACAGGAAGCAGGGACGAAAGAGGGAAGGAACTCTACAAGATGTTAATATTCATGTCAGCAAATAATTCTGAAAGTCATGCTAGTATATGGCATGACCTTGTACCACCAAAGTGTAAATACAAGGAAAAATAAGAACATTAATAACAAAGGCAGCACTTGAGAATGTCACCATGTTTATACTAGTGTCAGCATTTCTATGGGACATTATTTGCTTTATTTTTTTCATTATAATTGGATCTTAAGCACTTCCTCAGTTCTGCAACTTGGAATTTCAGTGCCAGCCCAGCAGAAACTTCTCTTAGAAAAAAATCTGGAAAGTCAAATCTGTTCTGAATGTTAAATAAAGCACAGTTATTTAAACCCTTTAAAGCAGTCTTGTTCTGGTAAACAATCATGGCACCTTCTTGTTCAATGAGGCTGCTCTCTGATATGGCTGCTCACTTAAATGCTAAAAGTAAACTCTTGCTCTCCCATACCTCCTGGAATTGGTGCATCTAAGAGGATGAAAATTTGTTTCTATTACTACTTTGTACAACAGCAGAATTATTACATTTTCATTACTTCCCTTTGTAGGGTCTCCCTGAAGGCACTGGGGTTGCATAGGTCCAGAAGTCTAAAGAGTCTAGCCTTCAGAAATGTTGTTCTTGGCAATAGCATACGAAAATGTGTTTGACTTTTTTTTTCCTAACCTGTCACTTCACAAAAGATATTTTAAAATGTAATGTGAGTGTATTTGATGTAGAAATCAGTAAGACTAAGCACAAAAAGCACCAACAATATTTATTTAGAGCAGAATTATACTTCAAAGGTTTTTTGGTCTGCATCACTGTAACTGTAAAAAAAAAAATTAACTGTAAATATTAGTGTTAAAATGTTTATATTCTGGGATTGCAGATTTCTCTGCAATATGGCTTAATTTTTTTCAGATTAGAAGTTCAAAATTCCTGAAAAAGTATGTATCAAATAATGATAGAGAATTTGCAGAATTTGCAAGATTTTAGGATGCTGAGAAAAGTGCCAGAGTTTTGAAATCGGCCATTGATGTCACATAAGATCTGAGATGTTGAAAATTAGGCCCTGAATTTTTTGTTTCAGCTTTACAAAGCATTTATGTACCTAAAGATGAAGAGAAACAGCTAGGGAGATTTATAGAAGCACCTAAACATGGGTTGTTAGTCAATGAAAATTAAACATCTAAGCCAGTCAGATGCTTCTGTAAATCATACTAGATGTCCAGCTGCATATTTAAAAATAGAAAACATTTATAAATCAATTTCTTTGAAGCTACGACCTCTCATAAACCATATCAGCTGTCTGGCATCCCAGTATCCAGGGATGGATTGCTCTCAGCCTGGGTCCTTATTTTAAAGATGCCCCTTACCTGTACGATGGACCAATGAAACACAGATGGGCAAATCACAACTGAAGCATCCGTTGTGATGTCACTGATTACAAAATTTCTATACCTTTTTGATTGATTTCTGCCCCCCAGGACAAATTATATGTTGTTTATCATCACATTCTGGAAAACATATGAAAATGTGTTTCTCCTATGGGATAGTACATGAGCTACAATAACCTTTCATATGTCACTGAAATATGGTGAAGTATTTTGAGATGTTTTCTCCCCTGAGGTTTTATATTCACATAAAGTCAGGCAAAAATGACAGTGATTTGCAATTAATTTCCCCATAATATAGAAAGGACTTTTTCCTGTTTCACTTTCAGCTTACTCATGTGTTGTCTAATATAGACTTGCTAGGAATATACAGGGAGATGGCACATGTTTTGCTTGGAACAGATGCAAACTTGGATCTAAAATGAGAGGTGTGTTTTGTAAGTTGTTACTGATGACATATGGGCATGACAAATTCAGGACAGATTGTCATTTAACACCACCAAGAACCTTACTCTTCAAATGAGGCTGAATATGACCCTAACTGATTACATCACTGCCTGCACTCATGTCTTTGTGTCCAGGAGGAATTGTTTCAACTCCCTTGGCGTTGTGACAAATTCACAAGATCACATATGTCATTTAAAAGAATGACTTTGATGACCTCTATACTGCTGCAAGTGCCCTTGCTCTTGTGATGCTATGTATTTCTTTATGCTCAATTGTACCTACGTGTGTACAGCACGCAGCATGCACACAGAGAGAGTGACGAGGAAGAGGAGAGCACAGGATTCTCAGTCATCTGTGATAACTGAGGCTTACACAAGTAATTCTAACATGGAACACCCTGATGCTGACATCTGATTCCCCACTAATTCATTTCCAGTTTTATGTGCTATAAAGCAAGTGAGAGCCACTCTGCCTTGACACTGCCAAATGATGAAAGGAAACCTCACGCAGGCAATGTTACGATCATTCTTATTGCCAGCTTAGAAATGCTGATTAGAAGAAAGGTATTGGGCTTTAGCTGCAATTCTGCAACTTTTTGCTTGACAGACAGTCACCTATAGGTGACTATGGATTAATGATGGGAGAGATGGCTGCTTTCCATGTAGCTGCTTTCTGGCTTGTAATCAGCTCCTTATTACCTTACCAGCCTAAGCAAATTTCCAGAGAGAACTGTGCTGACCTTTACTCCAGAGTGACATGAGGAAGAGCTATCAAACGAAAAGGGAAAAAAAGAGATCAGTAATAAGTCACTTACTATTCTGCTCCTCAGATAAAGAAGCTTAGAGAGAGATGAGCAAAGAGTTGCGTGAGTCGTCCAGCTGCCAGAGGAGACAGAGCAGTCATCTGAGTGTCTGAGCGTGCATAGGATACCTGGCTCCATGCAACTGCACGTTTTGCTTGCACGTGAGACTAGTCCTAAGTGATGTTCTCAATTTCCATATTAATTCAAGGACTGCAGCCAAAGGTAAAAACCCAAAGTCTCCAGGGAATGGAAACAAATCGCTTTGACTTCTGAAGGAAATCAGTATTAGACGTGTGGAAACCCATGGATCAGTTCCAGACTCTGTGAAGAGATCCCTTAGGAATTCTGAGAATAGATCGTCACTATATTCAGCTTAGAAACACTTCAAGCAGGAGACAAAGTTAAGCTGGACAATTCTGCAAGTAGCTTGTATTTTGGCTTAGAAACCAAAACATATTTTAGTGTAATTTAGAACAGCCTGCTAAACCTGTGAACTCTGCCAGCAAAAAAGACCGCTCTGCCTACACAATCTCCTACCTGGGAAAATAACGAGCAAACCTCAAAAGTTAAAAAGTTCCCTTTCCCAATGAAAGGTTACAAGGCACTTGGATACTAGGTGATAGGAGAATTTACATAAAATGAGACAGAGGACGACCATCTTCAATTACATTCCAGCTTACAAAGCTGGATCCTAGCAGACCACTTTGTGGCCTTGTGAAATAACGTGAAATTAGAAGCAAATTCACAGGTGAGTTACAGCAATACGATCTTTAAGGAGACAGAAGACACTGTATGGGTTTAACCACTTTTAGACAGTAAAAGGACACTCTCTTCTGGTTCCAGCTGTGCCAGTGTAATATGCTGCCACCATCAATCTAATCCTCGCTGCAAATCATCAAATTCCCTGTGCTAGAAATTATGCTGCCTCAGGTCTGCTGATGCTCAGGCTGCTCATGTGACTTTTCCTTAACCTGTATCAGTCTAAACGAGGCACATTAGTTGAAATGGTTCAACAGTACATTTTTTCACTAATCCATCCAATTTTGAATAAAATGGGTTAGGGAGCTCATGCACAAGCAGTCCTGCTGGCAGGTTTGAGGGGGCTGCTGCCTTCAGCACAGGAGTGGTAAGTAGGTGCTGGGGGCTGTTGAACTTTCGACAGCTCGGCAGAACTGTTTGCAGAGTGAACCTCGCATCTCACCCCTCTTCAGTTACCTCTTGGCTCTTTTGTCTTTCAGTTTCATTGAAATCTTAATGCTCTGGGCAGTCAGGAAAGCTAAGCCTAATGGTGGAGAAACAAAACCAGAAAAGAGCAAAAAACTTAAAGACTGTAATAAAATCTTGCTTTGTCCAGTCCCACGCTCAAGGATTGCGGCTGCTCCCATTTAATTAAAAATCAACACCAAAATATCCCTTTTACAAAGATAGTGTTGGTTTCAGAAATCAGTGAATAAAATACGTTTTCAAGAACTTCCCAAATCTTTAAAGAGCCAGTGAAATCCATATCATCATCATGACACATGGTTTCATAATTAAACACTTATTAAAACCTAAAAGCACACATACACACTCTCAAAGTCAAAAAGCATACAGAGATCCATGCCACACTCCATTTACACAAAAGCCTGGTTAAAAAAGGAGCAAGTCACCATCTGCTGAACCATCTGCTTCATCCAAGTCCTGTTCTTCATTTACGGTCACTGGGATAGAAGCTTCCACAGGAAAAAATGTTCAGAATCATCAGAATCCCCAAATAAATATTTAATACCTTCTAATACCACCCTCAGCTTAGTCACAATAGTGGTTTCAGGACAAAATTTTGGCTCGGGACACAGGTTTGACTTAGCTGGCTATATACTTGAGGATTGAGGACATGTTTTTAAACAGCATGTCAAGTGCCAGCGAGTTGATCTGAGGGGTTCTGCTATTTCTGCTTTAACGCTTGCCATGGGATGAGGAGACCGTAACCTTGGCAGAGAGCCATTATGTGAGAAGGCTGTACCGTTTGAGCCTGGGGGATTGTGGCCACGGGCAAAAAAGTTGAGTTTTGCCTGTTGATCTTGGTGCGCTTTCAGTTTAAAAAGGAAAAGAAGTGAGACTTGCAAGCCATATACTTCCTCCCATATAACCGAGCAACTACATAATTTTTTGCTACTTAATAACTATTTTAATCTAAGCTTACCTTAATGTTTAGCCTACCAAAGTATTTGGGCACTCAGAAGGAAATTACTTTCCTGCTCTTCTCTGAAAACAAGCCTTCTGTGGAAGAACTGTCTGAATGTGACATGAGCACAGAAGGGTAGAAGTTTCCTTTGACAGTTAAGTATTTCTTCATCAGTTCACTCTCGCCTGTGTCTTAGAAGCCTGCCCAGGCAGGCAGAAAACCAGGCTTTATGCTTTTATGCATTGAGAACACCTGCATATGTAGGGGGTAGCTGTATGCCTCTGTTATTTACTGTGCAAACAGCAGAAGATGGAGCAGACAGCTATTCCAGGACCTTTGTCTGTAAACTGTTTGGTAAACATTTAATCCAAAGCAGGCCTGTTTGGTGCTGACCAAAACAGTGCATTCCCGAATTCCCAGGTGCAGATGTTACTCCAGTGGTCAGAATTTAGTGGAGATGGGAACAGGCATTATAAAGGGCAGGTGACTGTGGTGGCAGAGAGATGTATTTCTGTTAGCGTCTCTGAAGCAGTTACCACTCCTAGCTCTGTGCTTCACCTTCTGTTGGACTTTACTACAGCAAAGTAGCAAAACAGATCAAAGGAACATTGCTTATCTGCTCCAATGCAAAGCAGATGAGTTAGTTTAAAAATCCCAGTCCAAACCTCGCTGCGCTGACACCCCATGTTACATGAGCTGTCACGGGGCTTCCCGCTGCTCATAGTTAGGATGTTCTGTACAGCCTTTCTTTTCTGTCCAAATCATGGTTTCTTCACTTTACAATTTTTCCATTTAGTTTAACTAAACTTACCTTGCCTTCAAACACTGAAGAAAACATGTATAAAAAAACGTGACCCCTTCCCCCTCAAACTCTTATTCTTCCTTTTGACCCTTCCTTTTCTGAATCCATTTCAGTGGATTCTCCCAACAGGGATTAACTGCAGCAGCCTATCAGCCCAGTTACCATTTTCCCATGTAAATTAGTGTATTTGTTATGGGACTGAAAATGACACTTGGAACAAAAGGGAACCTTGGGTGCTTTCACCAGGTTCCTATAGCAACTCTGTACTCCGAAAAGCACTCAAGCCAGGTACAGCTTAGGGTAAAGTGGCCATAAATCTTTTGCACTCTGACTTTTGTCTTCAGCTAGAGATTGGCCTGGTTTCATGGCACGAAGCCGTCTAATAGAGGTTGCTCTGGTACATCATGGGCTGGCACAGCCCCAAAGGGATATTCTTGCAGAAAAGGATATGCTGTGGCCGACAGGCATTTCCCTGATCGTGTTTCAAGGACAGGAGCTAAAAGAAGGCCAATAAATGTGCTGCCACTTGGTCACTCTCCCACCTCAAAGGCCCACTTACTAAGAAGAAATTCCCAGACACATCAGTCTCTTGGTAAGTTTAGTCCCTAGAATGGCAGAATGGAGCTAGAAAGGGTCATTATCTAACTCAGTGGGCTTTATTTTCCATCATTTTGTAAGCTGCTCCCTAGAGCTGTGCAAGGCAAAGGTAATGTGGTTGGAAGCCTTTTACAGTCATATTTCATAAACATAAATGATAATACAATGTGTAAAGCATAAACTAATGGATTTTAAATTAATGCTAATAATCTATTCTTCAGTACAAAAGGAAATCATTTGCATAACTGTGTTAGTCATTGTTTATACAAATATTGTACAAATTTATCATAACCCCCCAGTCTTGAGGAATGGTGAACTATGATGGTGATTATCGCTGAGCAGTTCTCAAGGTACCTATTTACTAGAAAGACAATCAAGACCTAAAATGGGCAAAACGTTGTATTTAGAGGGGGAGCCCTGAGCAGCGTGCTCATTTAAAACAGGAAGGGTGAATGCCGATTGCAGCTAATAGCCAAAGCAGGCTCACTTTCCACAGCAAAATGATTTAGTACTTCCATTAGAATTTCCACAAAGCTTGAAAGCAAGACTGAGAAAACTGGCATGGGGCTGTGCACTGGTGTAGGAAAAATACAGCTCTGCTTTGAGCGTAGGAACCTGCAGAGGTAATGATAAGTGGATAATGGACAGGATTAGCACAAAAACTCACTGCCCCGCTGATACAGTTCAGAGCCATGGCTTATTCCTCTCTTGAAGGAGAGGGAAGCCATCCAGGACAATATACCTGAGCTGGACAAGGTACATCCAAAAAGAGATCAGTCAGCTTACTCTGACTGTCCTTTCTTAAGGGTGAAATTCTGCAGCAGCAAAAATGTGGTAACCTACTGTTCACTCCTGTAGTGACTGGTGCGTTTGGGATCCTTTTGTGCTGAAACATGAATTTGACTGGAAATGGGATATTCACCTTTCCATCCCGAAACAACATTCATATATTTTTTTGCTTCACAGCGCATAGGCTTGCCTGATTCAGCACCATTTTAATGAAAAAGAGGTAGGACTGTCATAATGAGGAATATTCATGCCATAAAAATAGATCGTACTCCTCTCTGGCTCTTTAAATCCCCGGTGGAAAAAGCAAACATGATCCATATTTCCTGATCATTTGATAACTGTCTCTCTCAGTCTTGGCTTCTTGTGAAAGCATATTACGCTGCCCAGCCGAGAGGGCTGCACATAGCCTAGTTTCTGTACTTCATTTATATGGATAACAAGGACATTTAGAGACAGTAGTTTAGGGGAGCAACTCTTCTGAAAGCTATGCATTTGGCAACATTTTCAGAAGAGCATGACTCTGCGTAACTCTATTTTATCCTCCCTTGTGCATATTTCCAAAGGCTCAGTATTACGCAGCCCCCTGGGTAACCAGCCTTTTCACAAGTTCATCACTGCTTGCTTGATATATCACTAAGTACCCTCATATTCAAATACCACCAAAACAAATTAATGCCATTCTATTCTAAAATTAGATATTTAAGAATGTTAACTTTGCACACCAAAGATCTGTTACTGCTGGTTTTCCAGATTACAGCTTGTTTCTGCTAGTCACAAAAACAAAGTTTAACTGAAGAGTCGCAGCTGAAGGACGGGGAGCTGACTGCTGTTCCAATTTTTGCTTTTCCACCAGATTTGCTTCCCAAATTTAAGCAATTTGTTTTGCATTGGCAATAAAGAAGTCTCAAAGGTATCAGAAGTGGCACTGTCTGGCCTGTAGTGTTGCCATTACCTACAACAATGATGAAGCAATCTGAGTCAGGTTCACTGGCAACACCTAAACACTGCAGTGTAGCTACATTTGGCTGGGGTAAAAGGAAGAAAAAACACATTTAGATGAAGTTCGAATTGTATTCCTTCTGCAAAATAAGAGGAGATTAAACCTGTATCTCTAAAGCTTCATCACTTTGTTAGGAATGTAATAAGTAATTTCTTGTCTTTTAACCAATCTCATTTCAGAGCCGGTTTCTCCATGAGGAGTCTTAATTTTGAAAAGTCAGGTCCCTTGTGAAGATTAAAATAAACATTATAAGTCATTAGGAAATAATTTCTGCTTCCTTTTCACACTTATTCAACTGCTACATTCATTAATTTTTGAAAATTCTGGTTGTAAAGATTGTAAGTCTTGGTGGAATTAAGGGCTAAAGAACTTTATAGTGCACTGCACTCCATCATAAATCATGCCAGGCTACACGGCCAACCTCATTTTCCATCATTAGCAAAAGTGATATTCCTCCTATATGATGAAACTATTTAACAAAATTCAAAATCCTATGCCACCAGTCCTGCAAATTTATCATCATTTGAACTAGGAGGACCCTTATGTAAAAGGCCTGTTTCTTTTACTTTTCAAATATAACCTAGCAGAGGGTTTGAACTGGATTCAGTAAGTTCTTACTATCTCTAACTGCTGTGGCTCTATTTAGCAACTGCTTTACAACAGAAGTATAAATGCAGCCTGTAGAAAGCTTTCAAACTCACAGTGAAAAAGGGAGTAAAAACATAATTTTTAAAATTTGAAAATTAAAATTTATTGGGTTGATTTTGCCAGATTTTCTCAAGAACAAATGACTGAATAACATAGCATGTAAGAAATGGATTTTAGTTTTTGTGCTCTCTATGGAAAACATGTGAATAGCCCGAACTGACACCCGTCTTCTGCACTGAAAAATCAAGATCAGCTCAGCATTAGAGGTAGAGATGGTAAAAAATGTTTTAATAATTTTTTGTTGAAAAATACCTGTTTATCAAAACAAAGATCATATCAATAGAGACCTGCTGGAAACTGCTGGGTTTCCCAAACATTTTTCTGGATGGTTCCTTGCAAAGCCCCGGCTTCCCAGATGGCGCTGGTGTGAAGGCTGTGATTGCAGGCTACCTTTGCATTACAGATGACCTGGGGACTTGTTCTGGTTTTGGCTGGGTTAGAGTTGATTTTTCTTCCTCGTAGCTGGCATAGTGCTGTGTTTTGGATTTAGTAGGAGAAGAATGCTGATAACACACTGATGTTTTAGTTGTTGCTAAGCAGTGCTTACCCTAGTCAAGGACTTTCTTTTTCAGCTTCCCATGCTCTGCCAGGTGCACGAGAAACTGGGAAGGGGCACAGCCAAGACAGCTGACCCAAACTGACCCAAGGGCTATTCCATACCATACGACGTCATGCTCAGTATATAAACTGGGGGGAGTTGGCCGGGGGGCAGCGATCGCTGCTCGGGGACTGGCTGGGCATTGGTCAGCGGGTGGTGAGCGGTTGCATCACTTGTTTTCTTTTCCCTGGGCTTTGTTTCTCCCTCTTGTTCTCCTTTTAATTGCAATTTTTTTTATTATTATTAATTTTTAAATTTTTATTTCAATTATTAAACTGTTCTTATCTCAACCCGTGAGTTTTCTTACTCTTGCCCTTCCGATTCTCTCCCCCATCCCACCGGTGGGGGAGAGGGTGAGTGAGCAGCTGTGTGGTGCTTTGTTGCCGACTCGGGCTAAACCACGACAGGACTAGACACATTTCAGAGTTTCTCTGGAGTCTCTTGGTTCTGGAGTCCTAATTCAGAAGGTTAGGCTTGGTGATGCTGCTGTTGCGAGATTTCCAGTTTCCACTGGAACCCACCCATTTCCAGGATGACAGCTGCTTGTTCCAGATTTCTGCAGAATGCAGCTGTACAGGACCCGGAGCTCAGGCAGGATCCACAGACACTACTGAAATAAGTGACCACAGTTACTTCACTCATCAGTGGAATACATGCAGCTGTGGGTGGGATCTTCTAGCAGTACACAACACTGCACAGCAGATAAAGGAACAGTTGATCCAAGTGAAACTGCCAAGAGAATTTATGAAACAATCCTATTGCACAAGGGATCAGCTTCGTCTATCCTTGCAAGAAATTTTATGGAATCCTTATTGACTTTAAAATAAACTGTGCTTTGGTGTATGCCAGGCTTACTAACTTTACTAAGATATCAGAATCCTATACCTGTATCCTTGCAGAAAGTTTCTTGGTGTCTTTGCTGATGATAAACTGTCCAGATCCAGTCCAAGAAAGAAAAATTCTTCCTGCATTGACTCAGGATGTATCTTTATTAGCTAACTCCAAAGCTGCAATTGACTGTGGCCCCAGGATTACTGGTCTGTAAAAGCTGTAATGTAGTTAGGAATTGAGCATTTTTGCCTCCTGCTGTCTTGCCTTTTTCACTTTGCAATCAACTGTATGACAGTGGTGCTTAAAGAAATCCTTGCAGAGGTCACTGATAAAATATTTCAGTCATGTCAAATGTCATGCTTGTAAAACACTCAAACTCTGTCCCTACCATTGATTACACAATTTCTACCAAGAGCTGAATATTATGGATACGAAGTTCATTAAGTCTCAGTGCAGGCTCTTGTAAACTTATGCAAGTTTTCTTGGAGTTCTCAATCCAAATACTAGCTCTACAAGCCACTCTCAATTTGAGAAGCCTCAGCGATTTCACAAATGACAGTGGCATGATTCAGACTACTTTCTTTAAACCTTTCTGCGTATTGACATTACAGTAAATGCCAAGTGTCAGAGGAACTGCCTTTTTGAATCCTGACTTATTGCTACTGTTATCTATCACTATTACCAATCTACACCAGTGCCTAGATCCCAAATTTAGATCAGGGTTTCAGAATGCAAAGCAAAATACACAGAAAGCCAGAGGGAAAGTTGTTACCCCAAGAAATAGTTTAGTTAGACAAAACCAAAGATGGGATAAAAACGAAATACAGATACCTAGGAATTTGGAGCAACTTGCCCAGGATTATAAAGCAAGAGCAGGAAATAGAGCCAATGCTTCTGAGCAACTACATTACACTTCAATAATAAATTTATCTCTTTCTTATTATGATATGACTGGTATTCCCTGTTTAACAGACATCCAAAAGAGACTGCTTAATAGAGACTCCCAATACAGTTGAGGAGTATTTCATAATACCTGTCTCTAAATGGCAAAAGTTTTCTTAATATCCTAATCATTAAATGCCCAGAGAAGTTATACACATAGGTGGTAAAACAGAAAGAAAAGGGAAGGGAAGGCACAAATCTGTTTTGCAGAGTTACAGTATATTACAAAGACCATATATGAACTACCCGCACAGAAAAATAATAAATTACACAGCATCTGCCCTCAACTCCTGCATGCTGCTGAACTGCAGTGATGGAAATGGTCTATCTTTTATACCTTTCATTTCCAGTGATGCTAATCGCCTCTATTCCTTCCTCCCTGGTGATTCTTTCAATTAATAGCTTTTAAATGTTCCTTTCCTGCAGAGACTTCATCTTTCCATGAATTTTCCTGTAGTATTTACATCGTATGTGATACTAGCAGAGATTACAAGCGAAGCCTGCAATTCAAAGTACTGAACTCTCCTTATGTTAATGTCTCTTAGTAGTACTCTGGCAACAAAAGGGCCATAAAGAAGGGGAGAATAATTTGCTGAAGTGTCAGCACAGGGACTCCTCTTGTGCGTGCAGAGAACTGGAACAGACTGTTCGCAGTGACATAGGCTATGGCCAAACTCTGCTGTGCTCAAGTTTCCTCCATCTCCTGAGACACACAAGGATCCTGGGGTAAAGAACTAAATTGCTGCACCTCCAAATCAGATCAGTACATGCCAGAGACCAAGCAGATTCCCCATTCTTTTCAGAGCAAGGGCATATAAAGGATGCCTGGAGTCCAGGCTTTCCTTCTGCCCTTCGCTTGATTAAGATCTCAGGGGTGAGACCAATTTTGTAACTGTAATTCCACTGACTTGTATTGACTCATTTCTGCTTTCAAATGAAATTGGGTCTAAGAATTCAGACTTGATAGAAAAGTGTCCTAAAATATTCTGGTAGGCCAACCCTGCAGTCCCTGGCACTGCTTTCGATGGAAATTTGCATGTGCATACAAACGCGGATTTAGAAGTTATTAGTTAGATTTGAGCCTAAATGTAAAACATCTGATTTAACATTACACATTCCCATGAGTTTTATTTGTTTGTTTTCATATGCATAAGCAAAAGTCAATGATTGCCTGTTAACATATTATTCAAAACATAAAAATCAATTAAAATAATTTTCGACAATTCACTCATAGCCAAATGCTGACACAGTTTAAACTGGCTCACTACCTCCCTCAAAAGCAATGGGAAAACCAAACTAAAGATGAATATGGATTTAGCCACTTTAAGAAAAAAAAGCTTTAAGTGTTTTTCCTCCCACATTACAAAGTAACTGAAGAACAATGAATAATTAAAAAGATTGGTCAGCTTTTAAATAAGCTTTGCTCATACTTGCTCTAGATTAAATAAAGCTATTGTGATAATTTAAATAAAATCAATTCTATTTTTAGAGGATTTAGTCCAACTGAATGTAGCTGGTAATTAAGGAAATAGCAGTTCTAGCGCTTGCTCTTTCTTGTATTTTCTTGCAGGCAAAGAATACACAATTTCTTACAGCCCAGGCCCTGCAGACCTTCCTGGTATGAAAAAAGTGTCTGTGGCTTGCAAAACCCTGTCACTACAGCTACAAAGGAACCTGCTGGCAGGATAAACCACAGGGGATATCAGAGTCCACACAGGCTTCAACTTTTCATGGAGATAACTCTGCATTTCCCAAGGATTCTCATAATTTTTGTAGAATGTGACACTCCCTGGAGTTTGTACCTTGTGTTTCCCCCTTCTTCATGGATTAAGAGCATCCGCTTTCATTCACCTCTTCCCCGACGGACAAGGGATCTATCTACTCCAGTCACAGCAGAAGTTAGGCCTGTGAAGTAGGTGTGTGTCCTGGTTTCAGCTGGGTTAGAGTTACTTTTCTTCCTAGTAGCTGGCATAGTGCTGTGTTTTGGATTTAGTATGAGAAGAATGCTGATAACACACTGATGTTTTAGTTGTTGCTAAGTAATGCTTACCCTAGTCAAGGACTTTCTTTTTCAGCTTCCCATGCTCTGCCAGGTGCACAAGAAGTTGGGAGGGGGCACAGCCCAAGATAGTTGATCCAAATTGACCAAAGGGCTATTCCATACCATATGACGTCATGCTCAGTATATAAACCAAGGGGAGTTAGCCGGGGGGCAGCGATCGCTGCTCGGGGACTGGCTGGGTGTCGGTCGGCGGGTGGTGAGCGGTTGCATCACTTGTTTTCTTTTCCCTGGGTTTNTGGTAAAGACAGAGCCAGGACTCAGATTTCAAGATTAAGCCTTATTTGTTATCATTCTTATAGGACATGCTTTGTTCCTCTTTTTGTTAGGGAGATATATCTTAAAAAGCACTGAACTCTCCACTGATCTTACATTCAAAAGCCAGTGAGAGCGTATTATTAAGTAGGAATTAAAATTCAGTAAGGAAATAATTTTCCTTTTCATGACTTGACTAGTTATTTTAAGTAGCAAGTAACTTATTTTAATAGTCAAGAGAAATGAAATGGTTAGAACACAACGGCTGATTTTCAAAGGCATTTTGTTAACAACAGGAGTTAAGCACTTCTGTATCTTCATAAATCTGCCCCACAGCATACTTCCTGCTAATAAATGAACTAAAATAATACTAGTCTGTGTTGGAAACAGGGAGAGGTGCTAAGTTTCCACGATCAGCAGGTCCCAGGTGGGGAGCCAGGCTGCAACTGAGACAACTCGCTCGTACAGAGGAATGCTGCTTCTGCTTCCAGCTTCTGCTCTGTAGATCCATCCTCATCTCAGAGTTGTTTCACTGGTTTCCCCCCTATTTCAAGCACTCATTAATTTCCACTGTTTTTCCCTCTCAGGCTTACGTTTGGGAGAAGGTTTTTATTCAGACATCCTTTGTTTACTGCCCTATGTGCCCCATAGCAAGTTTGCTGCAGCAAACTCTTCTCTTGTACCCCTGACATATGTCCCAGTCATTTCCATCTCTCCTGATCTTTTGAAAGATGAAGTACTACTGAACAGTGACAAAGCTTTGTATACCTAATAAACTCATTTAATATCTCAGATTTTTCCAGGTCATTAACTCTTTGGTTGTTTATTTACTTAAAAATACCCAGTCAAAGAAATCCCCCACCACGATTAAGTTCATTCCCAAAGCAGCTTCACATAAGCAGAGGCACCGTTAGAGGATCAGACATTATGTAGCTAATATTCAGCCCTGTAGAATGTCATTAAAAAGTCATAAATATTCCATGAGATTTTGTAACTCAAACTCCACTAAAATTTTATATCAGATCAACTGCTTACACACCGAGATTGTATATTAGGTAAACTTGAACACATTTAAAATGAATTGGTCTTTATGTTTTCTGTTGTCTGCCTGACTATGAGTTTTCCTGTCTGTCCTGGTTTCAGCTGGGATAGAGTTGGTTTTCTTCCTACTAGCCAGTGTAGTGCTGTGTTTTGGATTTAGTATGAGAATAATGTTGATAACACACTGATGGTTTAGTCGTTGCTGAGCAGTGCTTACACTAAGTCAAGGACTTTTCAGCTTCTCATATTGCCCTGCCAGTGAGGAGGCTGAAGGTGCCAAAGAAGCTGGGAGGGACAGCTGACCCAAACTGGCCAAAGGGCTTATTCCATCCCATATGACGTCATGCTGAACAAAAAACTGGGGGGAGTTGGCCAGGGGGGCACAGCTGCTGCTCAGGAACTGGCTGGGCATCGGTCAGCGGGTGGTGAGCAATTGCATTGTGCATCACTTGCTTTGTATATTCTTTTATCATTATTATTATTTTCCCTTCCTTTTTCTGTCCTATTAAATTGTCTTTATCTCAACCCACGAGTTTTACCTTTTTCCCGATTCTCTCCCCCATCCCACTGGAGGGGAGTGAGCGAATGGCTGTGTGGTGTTCAGCTGCCTGCTGGGTTAAACCATGACACTGTCCCTGAACTATGATTTGCATCTTTATACCCAAGCTAGAAGGGTATATTAGCCTTGGCTGAGGGCTTCGTTGATATGTCTGTAGTACTTCTGAAGTCTGAAGCTATTTCACATTAATAAGCAGAATTGCTTAAGGCTGCTTGAGCAGGATTTACCCCATCTTTAACCCCGTCTGCACCTGCTTGTGCCAGCATGGGTATTTTTGCAGTTGTACAATAATCCACAGGGAACGTGTGCACAGGGAGGTGATTTTTCATTTCCCTGCCGTGTTTCGCCATGTAGCCAAACACGTAAAGACTGATGCTGGTGTGGGTACAAATTGCCAAGGGCAAATCACAGCCACTGAAGACATGCATGTGGGAAGACAGTCTCTGATATTCTGAACTTTCCTACTTGTTTTTTTTTTACCTAGTTGTTATAGCTAAATGTGATTTTATAGATTGCCACAGATCCTTGACAGGTTTTTGTTTCTGGCTAAAAACATCATGCTTTTCCCTATGAATTATATTTATCCAGATCCCTACATGTTATAAATCCTTGTCACTCACTGCATATCAATGAAACAATAACAATATGCAACAAGTCAATAACTGTGCCCCTTAATGTCAAAGGCACGGAGAGATTTAAGCAACAGCTTATCTTTAGCTGCATGCTTATTCACGAAAGGCAATGGGACTGAAGAACATGTGTAGGTGTTTTGCTGAAGCATGGTTCAATGGAAAGTCAGAGCTGAGCTTCCTCTGTCAAAACTATCTGAAGTAAATTATACAGATTAAAAAGCAGTACAAGAGCTTAGGCAGAACCTGTAAAAAAAGCAAGCAGCTAAATACCATGTTATGGGTTTTCGTCTTTTTTGCAGAGTGAAATTAGCTTAACCAATTTCCGCACTTTTGGTAGAATACTCACTGAACAATCCCATTAGAGAAACAGAAATTGAAAGGGCAGCCAATCATAAAAATAATTGCTCAACCTTTATCCTTTCCAGCTGATTTTTGAGAATGTGAGCTCAAGAGCCCTCCTTATGCTAAGCATGAATTGATTTGTCTAAAATTGAATTAATTTAATCTGAGAACAGTCATGTTTGAAGGCAAAATGTTGCTTGACCAAAATTTATTACTTTCATCTCTGATTTCTGTGTAAGTGCAATCAAAAATGAAATACCTGTATTTTGAAGATGATTATGTCTATACATGAGACTGCTACTTTTTTATATCACCAGCAGCAGGAGCAGACTGTTTGCTACAAAGACCTTTAGACTAGCAGCTTTAATATGAAAGCAAGACGCAGAAGTCCCAGAGCTCCTTTCTCTCCTTAGATACTGGATAAGATGCATAACCTTTCTATATTTGATTTTGACATAACAGGAAGAAATATACTTACAAGCCCAGCTGACAGCCATACTTTCCCATACATTATTAGTTTAGAAGTTTGTAAAAAAGAATTTTACTAAGACCAAAAGCTGTAATTTGAAAGGCTCCAAAATATAAACCACGTGCAAATACATGAATAGTATAGAGACTATCTGTAAGCTGACCCTACATATCAGAAAGTGTGACAAGATTATCTAGGTCTTTTTTAAAGTGTCCCATTATAGAAAACAGCAGTACAAGAGTTTAAAGGAGGAATTGTATTCAAGAAGCTGATACGAATTTCTCTACAAGATCATAGATGTGTCAGTTAATGTTTTTATATTAGGTAAGATTGCTAAACTCTGCAAAATAACAGTGAAAGGGTGTGATTCTAAAGCCACCATGTAGACAACTTTTATAGTTAAACTAATAGACCCCAATTCGTAGAAGGGCTAAGAACTTGCTGTTTCCACCAACTTGCCCTAGAAAACTAAGGATGCTTAGCAACTTGGAATTCATGTCTGAGTCTGGCCAGAGAAAGATTGGAGAATTGGCCATATATTAACATGTAGCTGTAGCATGTCATTTCTTTTTTAATCATAGGCAAACAGCAATATGCAAAGAACTGGATGTCTTCTACCTTTTCACCTGTTAGTCAGCCGTGATCATTTCTATTGATTTGCACTACCGTAACACTCAGGATCCCAATATTGAAGACCCACTGCCTTACGGTTTGTACACACACACACTGATTTCTGTCATGCCTGCACGTTCTGTGGTTGTTCATGTGCACAGTACGTGCATGCAAATTTGTGTCTTTCTTATTTGTTAGCATTGTGAACCCGTCTTTCAAGTGAAAATACAGCACAGAAGAGCATTTCTCTCACTATAGGTCACAAACTCTTTGGGTGTCCAGAAAAACATCAAGGTATTGACACTATCCAAAAAACAACTCCCTTTAATTGCTGGCAGCATGGTCTAGCTCACTGTTGGTACAGTTACTCAGTGCTAAAGGCAATTAGTCAGCTGGTCAGTGGATAAGATAAAAAAGACACTTGCCAGAGACACAGGAGGGGAGAGTTACATAAAGATTCATGAGCTAAACATTCTGCTTGTAAATCTTTGACCCATCCTTGTGTAAGCTTTCTCAGCAGCTAGACAGAACAAAGTTTCCGAAGGGAGAGCTTCTCCCAAGGGGATTCACAAAATACTTCTTGTATACATCCGGTATGGATAAATCTTTCTTCCGTAATAAGCGTTTAAACTCCCCGGGCCCATGCTTTTTATTCATGGTTTGGACAGCATTTTGCAAAAGAGGGTTGTTCTATTAGAAACAATAACTGGCACGTCCATTCACTTTTTCTTAAGTCATTATATGCCTGGAAACCTTAAATGACTTTTTTAGGTATTCTTCATTACCATGCAAAGGAAGTAGATGAATGAATCCATAAGTAGGAATATAAAATGGATAAAGATTAACAGACAGGTTCATAATTCTTACTGAAATTATCAGACATAATGAATTCTTGCAACTGTTAATAGAACCAGCAATAAATAATTATTTAAATCAATGAAAGCTAAGCACATATTTTGAATACTTTACTGACAGGAGGTGAACTAAGAACCTGGCAAAATGTGTTGCTTGTTTGGAGCCTTATTGAATGCTGAATGAAACCCCTTAGTACTTGTCTCAGTTGTTCAGAATTAGATATGAAAGATTTTAGAATCAGCAAACTCCTTAAGATATGAGAACAGTTCTCTTTTCAAGTCTGGTTAAAATATATATGTGCACTTCAAGCTCTTTGCTATCTCCTGCTAGCTTTTAGTCTTTTTTAATGAACTCTTCACTATTTGGGAAAGGTCCTTTCCAATTTATGACTGTTTTTGGATTGCTCAACAGATCTAATTAGCATTAAGTCACTTCATCTCTGGATCAAGCATTTTCTGCTCCTGCTACCTTCCAGCATTTAATGAATTAGTGCTTATTAATGCCTCCAGGCCATTATTAAAGTTTGTCCTTTAATCTGGAAGTGTGAATTGGTGGTTCCCTGACTCTAAAAAACCCATTGTCTGTGAACTCCAGGGGGGTGAATGGGAGAGAAGGAAGGATGGCAGGCCTGGAAAGATAGTAAAAAAGCCAAGTCGCTGAACAGCAATCCCATCACTAAGCTGAACTGAAGACTGATGTAGTGTTTCAGGGGAAGGTAACTTTCACACCTCCCATTCAAGGCTGCAGTAGGTATCTCAGACTCCAGAACAGAAGTCCTGCCCTTCCCAGTATCATTGGCAGACCCTAGCCAAAACCACTGAGCCTCCAGTGCTATGTGATCCAGGAAGGAGATGCTGAATCAGGTTTTAAGAATACTCATAAGTAGCCACAGAAAGGAAATCTGCAGTGCAGAACAAGTTATATAAAATTCAAGAACTACCTTACTCTTAGTTAATTGTTTACAGACAAAACAACCTGTGGTACGCACAGGAGGCAGTCTGACATGGGTGGGGAAGATAAGTGGACACCTAGACAAACAACATGTAGAACATTCAGTATCTGAAGACAGGTTCAGTGAATGCTCCTTGGTTGGCCAAGTATGAATGAACAACAAATAATTCAACCCGATGACCCTCACCAAGCAACACATGGTGGTTTTTATTTCCAAAACGTCAAAACCATCCCTTCTATTCTCAGTTCACTGGATCTTGTGTTCCTTTTTCCCTTACAGAGCGCAGAAAACATGATGGTTTTGTCTGAAAAGGCTACAAAGAAAATCTGGGAAAAGAAAGCAATAGCAAATGAGGTGTTCTTTAGAGACCATTTCTTCCACCACTTTTTTGGGTTTTGCTTTTAGTCATAGTCTGTGTCCCGGTGGATAATAATGCTAAAAGCTGGATGGCACCCACACACAGCATCCCAAATCTGGCGTACTAAAGATAATTCAAGGAGCACAGACTCCCTTCTGAGCTCTGAACAGCCACATCTGTCTCAGTCCTTTGGGCTTTTTCCTTCTCACTCAGCATTTATTTCCTCTCTTTGTATCCGTCAGCTTGCATGAGCACAGAAACCCCTTCTCTTCCACAAAACTGCTCAGACAGCTGCCTGGCTAGAGATGAAAGAAACCTGCATTACAGGAACTGGAGCAATGTCAGAGCTTGCATCAAGAGAAAAATGTGCTACCTGAGTGTAGTCACAGCCACTGGCCTGGGCCAGCCTTGGCCAAAGTACTGTGGCCTATTTGAGTCTCAAGTGTATGTGTCAAAATCAGGCTCGACAATCTCTTACCTCATCACATACTTCAGCAGCTGAATTCGCCTGTTGAAATTGGGAATTTTACCATCCACTTCTGTGCCCACACCACCTCAAGGGGCAAGCAGAGTACGTGCCAATCTGTCCTACTTGTTCAAAGCAGATATATTAAAAGGTAAAATCTTGATGACTGACAAACTTGCTATGTCTTTTACAGTACCTCAGCTACTTCCTAGCTGCTTCTTTTGTTCAAATTTGGCTGAAGCTCCATCCACAAAGAAAGTTTGAAAATGTACTTGGAAAAATACCTCTCTCCTCTCCCAGCGCCATGCCCACTGCTGCCAGTTTTTGTGATTTGACTGAACAGCCCAAAGCTCACAAAAAGGAAAGCTAAACCCTCAAAGCTGTTATTTTTACATTTCATAATTCTTACGCCATTTTTGGGGTTCCCAAATGGCTGGCAGACATTTTCAACATCTGCTGTTGGCAGCACTGCATATTGCCATAGCTGAGCTCACATGAGCTGGATCCTTCTCAATTTAAAGGAAGCTGATTTCAAAGCATATCCAGTAAAGCATTCATCTAGAGACTGACTTTCATGACTTCCCTGATAAAAGATAGTCTTCACAATCAGGCTGAAGCTAAACACTTTATCTTAATTGGCTTTGAAAGTGAGATCAGCTTACCAAGACTTAATATTCAGAAGGAAAGGGAATTCAATGGGAGAACAGCTGGAGGAAAGTGTGCCAATGGATGAATGACTGGTTTAGTTTGACTATTTCTTCTTGTGGCAAAGGAATGTTAAGCAAGAGAATGGATCATTTAGACACATTACAAAATATAAAAAATGGGCAGTTAAAAATTAATAATCTCTTCAATAGTTCCTATCATTGATTCTAAACTTTTCTGTCTAAACAGGAAAATCTTTATGAGCTCCCAAGACTAGAAATTTGTCCAATCCTTATAGGCTGATGTCTTTCCCTATACAGCAAGATACTTGAATTTAAAATGCTGTATTACTTAGCACTTAAAATCTTGGCTGTATATTCATTCTAATTACTTTCAAAACCAGCTTTTGACTGTGCAGCAAATGAGATAGCTGGCATGTTAGAATAACACTGCAGTGTTCCATTACTGCCTTTTTGTGCTAAAAGAGGAGTCAGCCATGGCCTGCTGCAATATTCCCACTATTTTTGAAATGAGCAAAAATATATTTCAGCAGTTTTTATAATAGACTGAAAGACTCTTTCCAGCTCTGCTCAATATGATTTTGGACAGTTCCTCTGGCTCTGAACAGAAGCTTTTATAAAGAAACAACAGATAATTCACAGCAAAAGACTTCTTCCTTTGTCTATACTATTGCTTGGTTTGCTTGATACATGGGGCAAAATGCAAGTTTTAGACATATTGCAATGTCTTAATATCACGCAATCAAGTATCGGTTAGTCAGTGTCAAAGAGCTACAGAGCTGAAACCAGCAAAAAAAGAATGAAACTAGGCATCCTTTTATAAATTTTCACAACTCCTTCACACAGCTGATATTTGCAGATTAAGTATTAAATGCAGACTGCATGTCTCCCTGGATTTGGGTACTTTGCACTGCTCTGGGCACGTAAAGGTGCCCTGTAGTCAGGTTAGCCATCTGCAACAGAGTCATTTGTCAGGTGGAGTGAACCTGTAGTAACTCAAAAGCCAACAAAAATTTTTGCAGCTGGTCAAAGGACCTAGCCAAAAAAAAGGGGGCATGGGGGAAATTACCATTACTTTCATGTCTCTGTGTTTCACGTCTCTCCAGTTGCTCTACCAGCATCTTACAGTCCCTTACACTTTCAAAAATTACTGCAGCCATCGTACTACTATAATTTGTCTACAAGCTCAGACCCCTGTGGATAAGCATACAAGTGACTATTTTCAACTAACTTTTGCAAATATGCATACACATTTTCCATGAATTATAATGATTTTTTCCAGAAATGGATTCATGGATAGAGTCTACAACTAAAATAGAACTGTACAAATAATTTACTGTGGTGGTTTAAATGATGTATTATGCTTCTTTATAATTGCAAATCATTTTAGAAGAGCTTGTTAGTTTCTTGAACATTCCCCAGACAACTTTCACAAATAATTCTTGATTTGCAACTGCCCTTTCTTAGAAGATATTCCATATTCAAAGTCTGATGTGAATTGATTGGAAATTCCAGTCTAACAAAATAGACCTTTGTATTCTAATTAATGAAATTCTGAACTAGGGTTTTGGTGCCATATTTTATCAATTTAAAACTTACATTCTGCAGAGCCTCTTTCAATATTTGTTTTTTCTTGCTGCTTCTGTCAGGGAAATAATTTCTTAGAATATCTATGAAAATGGAGCATAAGAAATATAAGCATTGTTAAAAAAAGTGGAGGAACAATTCAAGTTTGTATCTATGGTTGCAGTTTCATGATGTTCATTTATTTTATGTTAAATTTTACTAATATGGCACAAATATGAGAGTTCTCCTAAGTTATTTCTTTATGCAGAACCTAGAATATTATCGGTGTAGTTACTGATTGTACAACAATGTTCAAAGGTTCTCAGAAAGCACAGACTTTAAGAAGAGATGATACAAGAGGACATACACACAATATCAAAAAGATAAAAATCGGTGTTTGCAGTGCTGGGAGGCATAGACGGGTTGCCCTGCCCTTGGAGGAAGTCATCTTTTTGTATAGACACTGCCAGACTTGACTTTTATCGTGCCTCAGAAATCATTCTAAAGCACAGAACTGTTTTGCCTGAAAGGGCATCACATGGCATTTGCAGTATTTCCCTAGGGCACAGCACAGCAAGGGCTTACCTCGCAGGACTATTTGAAGAGCCAACAATTCATTGATTGCTCAGTGCTGCGAGGACAGAAGTGTTATGTTAGTGCTTAATGTCTCTCACAATTTTTTTAATGATTATTTGTGCCACCTCCACCTCTGCAGCAGCTCAGGTCTAGCAGAGGAATGCACCTTTCTGAGACGCTCCAGGGCACAGACTTATTAAGAGCTAGGCACTGGATTCAGTTTTCAGGGCATGTGATGCAACTGCTGTCTGTGGCTACATTTGAACAGTTCGCCTCTCTCATTTTCTATTTATTCTTGCTGCAACTTGACTGTATCAGTGTGTAGGCCTCTTGATTTTTAATAAAAATATGATTTATTTGTGCTCATATAAATCAAACACAATAGGCATAGAGAGAATATGCATCTGGCTGTGAAGTCCTTTCCCAGCAGACCCCTTTCTGAAGTCAGTGAGCCAGGCTGAAGCTCTTCCTAATTTTCAGAAAGTCCTGACATGCCCCTAGTGGATGTTTATTGAAGAACAGGACTCAGTAAATGGGCCTGTCTTCTCTCCCAAGAGAGTAGGATGAGTACAAATCAAGTCCCATGAGAAAAACCTGTCCTTCTCCTGGATTCATCTTCCCAATCCAACACACACTCCAAGAGCACAGCTATGTCTTCCGTCCACATAAAAAGGTTTTACCACCTAATGATAAATGGTAAAGCTATCCCTGCCACCCTCCACCGAGATCTTCTGCTGTGGCTCTGATAGGTAGTATCCCAGGAGCATGTCTGCTTTGGGGACATACTACCCAGAATGCCAGGAAAGAAAAGATTACCCAGAAGTGCATTCTTTTTCCAGGGTACCCTTGGCATTATTAAAACACAGCTTCTCCTTACCTGCTTCTGCTCCCAAAGTTCCTCATTTGACTTCTGTCTAATCTTAAATATTCAAATATTCAAACTGAGACATATAAACTAGATTAAATTTAAACCCTGTGCTCTTCTACGCTGACTAGGTGTTCTGCTCCTCACAACCCCATAGGCAGACAGGCTCTGGATGTGGATCCCAGGAAAGGCTTACACGGTTTCAAGATTTTGAGTGCAGGAAACTTTTCCATATTCTGCATGGTGCAAGGGAGGCCTTATGTGGCAGGTCATCTCTGCACCTGGAGACCTGGGTACAGAAAGGCATCCAAGAAAAAAAAAAAAAGCCTTGGCTAAGGATTTTAGCCATTAGCTTTCAAGTAGCAACTGAATAAGCTGTACGATGGGGTTTTTTAATCATTGTGAAAAGGTTTTCAAGCATTTTGAAACCACTAATAAATCCACTTGCTGGATTTCCATACAGCTTCCATTTTTCACTGTCAATGCATCCTAAGTTGGCAAAGCTTTGTATGTTTGGTAGCTTTTTTGCATTTAGCGCATTTATCAGTTGTTTTGAGTTTCAATATGATTAGCTGGTATCTGAACAAAATCCTTAGGCAATCTTACAACCAGGTTATATGGTGATTAAAAAAATTTACAGGATAACTGAAAAGGACAATCTTCAAGATACAGCAATAATCTCCACCAGAAGTATAAATGGAGGAGTCATGGTGACAGTGAAGATGAAGTCCAGATGTAGTCCAAGACCATTATTCTGAACAATTTCAACCTAAGCATCACAGCAGAGAGACTTGGGAGAGAGAAAATGAGATCATGGGGTGGGGGTGGGATAAATCATTCTAATTTAGGAAGCATCAGAGAGGTAGGGCTGATGGAGGGATTGTGCACACCCCTACCACTCCTCATCACAACTCAAAGCAGACATCGCTGGGTGGTGGAATGAGAGGGCTACAGCACTCAGCCTTTTAGGTATTTCTGTAACTTGGGTTGAGTAGAAAGAAATGCTGCTCTAAGGAGGCATAGCTATACCATGCCTCTCTGATGGGTCATGTTTCCAAAGCAACTCACTGATACCACCTCTAACTCATCGTCAGTCTAGGCTCTGTACCAGTAGCATGTCTTTCCATCCATCGCCTTGCTCCTTCAGAGCCACTAATTCCTTTTCCTTTCCCGTTTTCAGCACTTGGGTCCTTGTCCTTTTCCTCCCTTCTTCTCCCTTTCCTGTGTCCAGATAGGATCCCTGCTTCCTCCAGCTTCTTCAAAATATTCTTAAAGTGCTTACTTGTGCTTCAGTTATTTTAGACTACATTTTTGCACATCAAAACCTGTCAATCACAGATTTTCCAGTTCCTGACTAGATATGTCCTAGGGTCTGTAAAAATATATGCAGAAATGCCCTGTCTATTCACCAAGCATATGCACCCATGGGCAGGACATCGCTGTGTGAGTGTGATTTGGCAGTTCGATCAGGAGCTGTTTTGTGAAAGAAACCTTTCCATAACACAGATTTGTATGCAGCCTTCATGCACGCCACCTGCATTTTCATGCTTGAGGTATCAGAAATATCATCCAAGCAATTTAGCTCCAAAACCACTGGGCTGTCATAGAGGGTGAAGGACACGCTGGCATAGGCCATAGCAAGCCACAGCCTTTCTAGTGCCAATACCCGTCAATCAGATGACCAGCTGGGGGATCAGGGAGGAGGACGGAGACTGAAGCACTGGTCAGTCAGTGAGGGAGCTACACGAGATGGCGACCACAAAGTGGGCAGCAGAGGGACAAGGGACAACTCCTCTGCAGTGTGTGAGACCTGAGAAGTCTGATTTCTTCTTTACGCAAATTACAAATAATAACACCATGCTATTCTAGGCCCTTGCTTACAAGAAAAGCGTATCGTATAGTTACACCATTTTCATTTAGAAGTGGTTTATGGAAATAATTAGCAATGATTTTGAGACCAATTTCTGCTTCAGCCCCTCTGACGTTCATTGGCAAGGGCCCCGGCACTCTCAGAGAGTTTTGCAAATGCAGCATTAAAGCTTTTATACCTCCTGTCACTAGCTATTGCAGCTCTGTGGGATTACTTTTTTGCAAATGGAAAGTTAGGGGCTGGATTCTGTTTACCTGTCCAGTGCTATAATACCACAAATTCAAAATGGCTTCGGCCTTCAGCATGGCCACAGGCAGCACATTGGAGACCTCAGTTCTACTGCTTTTCCACGAGAAAAAAATTAACCCCATCTTTCTTAAAGAATATTACGTAAAGAATAGAGAGCACTGACAAGTTTTTTTTAAAAGGGCAAGGTCTGCAGATAGTAATGAAGCCAGAGGACTTAGCTTAAACTAGGGAAGGTGAGGGAATGGTAACGGAGAGAAGGGAAACAGAAAGGAGAGAGGACAGAAGGGTTTGGGGAATGCAGCTACTGCTATGCTAGCCAGCAGAGAACAAGTGTTTCATCCATCTTACAGAACAGATGAAGGCAGTAGAGACAGTAGGGAGCAGGGAGATGAAAGAGGCAGACTTGGCAGGAAGATGTCTGTACACGGAGGTACGGAACTGGCTGAGAAAAGCTGAGCCTGGACTCCTCCGGGCTCGGAGTTGTTGCTCTCTGCTCTCCCTTGCACGCTGTTCTTGTACTGTGGCAGGGTTGAGTGTAAAAAGGGTTAAGACAGGGGCTGCATCATTTTAGAGCCCCTGCACATTAAAAGGCTCCTGTGCTCCGTAAGCAGTCTTTCCTGGAAAAGAAAAGCAAGATAAGCTTCAAATCAAAAGACTTGAAAGAAATCTTATATTTTGATAATAGCAGAACAAAACATTTCAATTATTCTCCAGAAAAGAATCTCCTTCTTCTGTTACCAGTAATTATATTAAATCATAACTTTAATTATACTAAAAATATATTTTTTGGTGAGCAAACTATTTGTTTAATGTCATCCAGCTTCATCTGGTACCTGTTACGGTAGTGCTCAAGAAATGAGATGTCAGTGTATACCAGCAAATACTGAACAGAGAAGATTCATTAGATGGGGCTCAAAGATTTGTAACACAGTTCCTCAGGTTTGTAGGAATAAAAAAAATCTATAACCTTAAATTGTCATTGTGCATAGAAGAGAAAGCTAAAAGAGACTCCTTATTACTTTCTGCACTGGACTTCTGAGAAGAGCCTGAGAAAACACACACACTTCCACCAAAGTGAGGGTTAAAACTCCCCCTGATTACAGAGGTTTATTGATGGGCCCAGACAGGAGAAGAACACGTAAGAGTAAAGGAAGATAACCTAATAGTGAATGGAGAGCCCTATTAGCAGACCCCAAGAGAGATTTTCCAAACCTGGAAGGAGGAGAAACAAAGCAGGAGCTGTGTAGTCATTAAGCGTGCAGTGGCTATGGCACGTCTGAACACATATTTCTTGGAAAGCTAGTTTCCACCATGGGATTAAACCCGGTATAGGGTTCAGTAGCCCCCCAAAATGTTTCCTCAGAGTAATACTGTTCATGACAGTTGCTGCATATCTACTGAAGAGACTAGAGTGCATGTTCAGGTTTAACAGCCAGCCTTCAAAGGCAGGTAACCAGACTGGTGAGAACACAGCCAACAAAATTGTATGCCCAAGTATGAAGATACAAACCCGATACATGTAGCAGAACAGTGTCGGATAGTGAAGTAGTCGCACCTGGTATATATAGTTGGTTTAGGGTAAATGAAAATTCATTCTGTGCAGCAATGATTCATTAAAAGAATACATGTACACGATATCTCCTAACCACTTGTTATTAATATCTACTTACGGTGATGTTATCAATATGGGTTTGAATTTTATATTCTTCTGGCTAAAACTCTGAAGGAACATTATATTCATGAAGAGCTTAACAGAGCTGTAATTTCAAAATAACTTTTTAGCCATTCTTTTCATGGTACAAGTTGTAAAGGCTGCTAGATAGAAAAAGAAAGAAAAAAGATAGTTTAGTAAGATACAGCAAATAAATAATAGATGCTCAGCATAGAAGCTGACTGCTTTTCCTGTCTCAAACATGCTGGCCAAATGCAGAAAAGTAAACCCTAAGGAGACTGGGTCATAGTTAATTTGTCTGTCAAGGGAGAATATTAAATGATGAAATCATGAAATCACATTTTCACCTCCATAAAAAAATGCAGGAAAGATATTTACTTTGCATGTATAAATAACACATTTCATTGTTCTATTTTAACATTTCTTTTCCTCAGACCACCTCCAAGAAGGTTTCCATAGAAACCTAAGAAGAAAAGCAAAGAGGAACATAATTTTGCTCAGTTTATATTGATTTCAAATACCACTGCACTTACACCAGCAATGTGTCTTCTGCACACATTTTCATCAGCTGAAAATCTAAGTGTTACAGTTGATTAAAATAGCAATTTAGATTTAGCAGTTATCAAAAACACTGTTTGCAGTTCAGTCTATCACCTACCCAAGTTATGGCATTGTACAACATCAAAGATGAGCAATTTTTTAAGCAACTGCAATGAGCTCTATCAAGATGAAAACTGCTTTGGAACCGCTACGGTGCTCCATTCTCTCTGTTCTTCCCTGGTGCTGATTTAAGGTACTATAGACAATATATTAAATCTTTAAATAGGCTTCACAGATTAATCTCTTCAATTTCTTAAACTGCCTTGCACTGGTGATTAACATAATGCTTTCTCCAGAGAGCCTGACCTCTGTTCCTTCCAAGGGATGCGACTTGGCCACTTGCTGAGGATGATGCAAAGTCTCTGATAGCACTGGGCCGCATGCTTTTTGCAACTTTAATATCTTGATTTATTTCCTTGGGTTTTTATTTATTGCACATTGNCAGAAAACAAGGAAAAGTAAAGAAAGCAACACATTTTAAACAATTCCCAGAGGCTTCAAGGATGCAGCCTCTTTCCTGCATGCAGTTACTTATTACTGTTGTTCACTTCTGACTCATTTATACATGTCTGAAACCATTGTAGGAGAACCAGTCCAACAACTGAATATTGTATTCTGAGAAAAAGCCTCATGCTGAGATGGCTGGAAGATTGGCTGTCTGAGCTTACAGAAACACATAGGTAGCTTCACTCGGAGACCTTTCATTCTCTTTTCTCAAGGAAGCTGCAAATTAGCAAACCCTTTTAGGATTCCAATTTCAATACAATTTCCTCCTGCTTACAGAGAGCTGAAACTTGATGACCTCTCACACTGTTTATCCTAAATGCCCATTATTGGAACTCAAAGCTGTCTCAGTGGCATGAATCTAGCTTTTACTTTTATGCAGTTCTAGCTTTGCCAATCACAAAACCAGAATATGAATAAACCTTGTTGCAATGCTAGGCTAAAAGAATAAATTACTTTGGTTTTGTTGTCTAGGATCCGTTATTTCCACTGCCTTATCAGTTCTGGATGAGAGAGTACTATTTAGGCAACTACAGCTACACGCACTTTTACAGACAGATCAGGTGAAAATGAAATTAGATGTTCCCTTTTTATTTCAGACTGATCAGTAAAGACGACCTGTGAATTGACACTTTTGCTCTTATTTTATCATAGTCACTTTAGGGATGGCAGATTCTTTTCTATTCTGCTTTAATCAAAAGCTTTTTTTTCAGGACATCCAGAGGATGACAGAATCCTCCCTGAAAAGCAAGCACAGGGGACTAAGCCTTTCACATGAGAGCTCTTCTCCCCTTTCTGTACTCACAAACACCAAGATACAGGTAACAATACAGAACAAACAGCAACATAATAAGCCACAGCACCATTTCTTTGGGACTTTCAAGCTTGATTTCCAAATTATAACCCTGTTCTAAGATCATATACCATATTGCTTTCGCAGTGGAGTGGTTTCAGATTTCCTGTGTATGTTTATTTTTAGGTCAGGTCTGCTAATGAGCTCAAAGTAAGTGAAAA